>JAPZDZ010095427.1:3053-17675 GCA_029783805.1 Acanthurus tennentii
GCACAGATTCCTGCAGCAAACTTATGGTTCTTCCTTGGTTTAATTGGTTGACATGGACAGAGAGTCAGTAGTCACTGCGTCAGTAGTAGATTATATTCCATTGCCCTACCATCGTAGCATCTGTTTCACTTTCACCTGTGGTGCTTTGGTTTTTATATGTGACAGGTTTGCATTTTTTTAAGATGCTGCATATACTGGAAAGTGTGGGAGAACAGTTACTGACTAAGGCTCACTTACTATATAATTAGAGTGATCAGTTTAAACTGTAAACTTCCACAGTCAGGATGTTTTAACACACTGTGATAATTTAAATGTTAGTATAAGTATGCTTTCTGTTGAGATACAAAAAAAAATAAATGTAGGAGCTTTTAAAGAAGAGTGAAAAATTATGCACTTGTGGAGAGATAACATTCCATGTTAATAGCTTTCTATAAAGACCCACATCTTTTCAGTTTCCTAAAAGTGACACATCTCTGTGGTCACATGAAATACATCCTTTCTTATCCCCCCCCAAATATTAAAAATCACAAAGAAAAGCTGAAATAAAAAAACAACAACAAAAAAACAAAAAACAAATCCAGGATTTAAAAAACAGGAAAAGGGAAACCTTCCTTGGCTGTTTTCCTGCTGAGAGAAAAAGCTTTGCACTCTCTTAATCGTTAGCTAATTAAACTTTTGTGCTATCTTCTTCTCCATATGATCATGTCACTGTGTTCAGTTCAACCAAACTCAAATTATATTTTTGTTCCCATTTACATTTTTTTTTCTTTTTCTGTCTTCTTGCTACTGGATGAGGAAGAAATAACCTGTAGGAAAAACACAAATGTCAGGATCCGGTCTGTCTAATGGGTTATCCCCCGTTTTCTTCTGTGTTCCCCTCCCTTGTATTATGTTGTGTGTTGTCTTGTCTTCCTGTTTGTTTTCTGCTGAGAGGCTGGGCGGGGCTCCCAGACTCTCCTGCACTCATTCACCTGCACACCTGTTCATCATCTGCCTGATCACCTTTCCACCTCTCGCTGCTGCGTATAACCCAACTTCACTTCCTACTTGCTGCCAGTTCATTGTTCAGCCCTTGTGGTTACACTTTTGGATGTATACTCAGTCATTAATTTCAGATTGTTCTAATTCGGTAACTTTGCCTCGATTAATCTGTTTGTGTTGCTTCCCCAGCCTTGCTACCTGCCCACCCCCAGCTCTGCCTCACCCAGCCCTGTCTCCTGCCCTGGACCTCAGCCTTTCCTGTCCTGCCTGTTGTCTTTGTCACATCACTAAACATATTTTGCACTGTATTTTGTAAATAAATCACAAGACGACAAATGTGTCTCTGCTGTATAAAATGTTGAGTTGTGTACCCACATTATCCTAATTGTGTTAAAAAGTCTTCAAACTCAGAGAAATCTATAGTTTTATTAAAGATGACATGTGTTATAAGTACCATGATCTGGTGCTATTTCACAACATCATCAAACTATGTCAATTGTTGTTATTGTTTTGATTGGGAGACATCTGGAAGTGATTGTAAATTGTAGTTTAGGTCTCCTCTACCTCCCTATGATTATTCCAGTTTAGCTGCATTTAAGCTTACTATAATGTATATGTTCTTATGTTCATGCTTGTCTATGAGAAATGCATTTGATCATTGCTTATAAGTACCTGATAATCAACTGCTACTTCCAGCTGCTCTAATCTAATCTAAGCTATAATTTCTGACCCTGACATCATCTGATAGGTCAACATAAGTAAGCATCTGTGTGATTTTAATAAAATTTAAAATTAGTATTCACAGGGAAATTTTCCTCTAAACATAACTTTAATATTTAAGTGACTTGTGGCATAGTGTTTACCATGTTCTAACGGTTAAATCCATAGGCTAACAGGCTTTATTCATTTAGCCAGTGAAGCTCCTGTATGAAATGAAATTCAATAATACTTCAGGACAGAAAAAGGAACAATATGTTGGAGTTTTTGAGGTCAGAGGATATTGCATGCTTTTGATAGCAACCCTGAGGAGTTGCAATCAAAGCACTAGGAAAAGTTGGCACTTTTAAGTGCCAACACTGTAAATGCCAGCAGGACTGAGATCAATGTATTTTGTCACTGTCAGTATGGTGGCTGACCTCAATACACTACAGAAGGCATGCAGAAATGGACAACATTCCTATTGCACCACGATCAGATATCATTGAAGAGTCTATCAAAAACTCTTTATCAGTGGGACAGAAGGAAGTGCATTGGGGAATTTTTATTTTGGTTGTGTGTATGTGTGTGTCTGTGCTTGTCTGTGCGGGGGTGTAAGTGTGTTTTGTAAAATGTGAAACTGATAATAACTGTCTCTATTTCTCTGAAGGTTCATTTCTAAATTACAGCACTTTGTTGTATCATCTATCCCATCTTCACTTAGGCCACACCGAATGAAGGATAAATATCATTTAACAGTGGAAAGTGCTTGAGACTATGTTAATATATGTCGGTTTATGGAACAAACACACAAACATGGACACACAAACATGAACTCGTAACTTCTAACCAAGGTCTACAATGAAAGAAAGTAATGTTGTTTGTCTTTTGAATTTGTTTCAGTGCCACAAAGTTAATTAGTCAGTAATTAAGATAAAGGGAAATAAAGTTAACTGTTTGAAAATATTGAGCAGCACTAAAAAGTGCTCTGGTAAAAGTTCAATTAAAATAAAAAAGAGAGAACTAGAAAGTGGATATTTCTTATCTTTTTCCACAAAAAGTCACAATGTCTCTGACGCAAATACAGCCTGGCTCAGAATAGTAAAGACTACTAGATAAATCAATATCTGAATTCCACAGGTCCACAAGAGTGGGAGCAAATACTCAGTTAAAAATGACGTGCCATATTTTAGGTTTTACAGATATCCAGTGTTAAGCACATGTGTGCTGAGTCGAACAGCTCATAAGGCTCTGAATAGAAGCTCAGCTGTGGCCGCTGATTTTCCATGGAGAAAATGTTGTAATATTATTCCCACCAATAAAAGGTCGATGAAACCTCCCTCTATAACTGATCACAGACCCATTCTGAAATCAGAAGTCAATAGATCCAAATGCTAACAATCTAGAGAGGTCAGTCTGTGGCCTGTAAGCTACATGTGGCCCTTCTATTTACATCTTTGGTGATTATTGTTTAATTTCTTTTAATTCAAAACTGCAACATGATGTACTCAGTAGCAGAGGATCATTTTATTCTGCAGCTATGAAAGGATCATTCTACAGTAAGTACAACACAATAATTCTTCTTTTCATTTGATTTTACACTAATGAAAACATTATGATAATCCTCCGTCCCCCTATCCTTTGTTGATCTATTTGAAATACATGAAATACATGTCACTGTGCACTGATGAGAGTCAGTGTGTCCAGCAGTCGTAATGGCCCCCCTGCAGCGATGCAGATCCTGCTCACAGCGCCTCTGTTAAAGATGGGATAAGTAAGCTAGCAGTAAACTGTATTTACATTTACAGCTCAATGGGTCTACCCACAGGCCTTGTAATGAGGGAAACATTGCAGTTCATGGTGGCCTCCGTACCCTGTGTGTCTTTATTTCTCAAGTCCATACCCAAACACTCATAAGGGGGTCCACATGGCAACACTGCCCCCACTACTGTGGGAGGCAGTCCACCCAATGTTTCCTAGCAACAAGGGGATGCTTCTGAAAAATATTTAGTCTTTACTTCCTGTCTACACAAAAAATGTCCTAATTAGTAGTTGCATTCTGCTGCTTGTGATTGTTAAATGTTTAAGCAATATCTGAGAAGTTTTAAATTCCGATGTTTTGTGTAAATGACTGATAGAGCAGGAATAAAATGAAACAATCTTCTCCAAAAGTCTGAAAACAACATAGCAATACAAGCGGTCATAGCAACACTTCATAAGATCAGCTTTTTGCCACATGGAAAAAAAAAAAACTGATGCTACAAGTTGGGGACTCTTGCTATGTTGAGATGTTGGCATGCTTAAGAACCGTTATTCTGAAAGATCAATCACCACAAGCTCTATTGTGTCATGTTCCCCTCCAACTCTCTCCAACTCTCTGTGCAATAGAAGAATTTAAGCGTGCGAGATGATCTTTTCCTTGGCTTTTCACTCTCCTTACCATCTACTACAGCTGGAAACTCTGCAGTTTCATTTGCACTTAAAAAAAAAACAGGAACCTCTTTTGTGTTGTGTGCCATAAATAAATACGCCTCTGTTCGCCTCCATCGCCTCCGTCTGCTCTGCGTGAACTCTCCCTCCAGTGCTACTGAGTGCTTTATTTATTTATATATTTATAACAATGTTCAAGGAAAATACTTCTATTTGTGCTTCAGCCTGTTGGCCACATTTTATTGGAGTATTTGCTGCTGGTTTCCCTTTTTTTTTTCATTTTTTTATTTTTTCACACAGTGGTCACTGGGATGCAAACAGTAAGTGAGGTGCAACATGGTTGTCACACCTGTAATAAGCAGTTATGGCAGAGTCAAAATCTAAGGGCCAGACCTTTTTTAAGGAAGCTGCACCAGATCTCTACAACAAATAATTAGCTTTCATTAGCATTCGTCATGAGGTCACTGTTTTAAAAAAAAAGAGGCATGTACATCCGTAATCACAGTGTGATGCACAGAAGCAACAATAACAGGGACATATGATAAATGTCACAGTGACAGCAGGCAACTGAAACAGTAATTAAAACCAGTTTCCTCTGAGAAGTGACTGCCAGTTTACTCTGTGTGTGTGTGTGTGTGTGTGTGTGTGTGTGTGTGTGTGTGTTAGCCTACTTTCTCATCCAAACTTTATGGCCTCTTGTTGCAGCTTTGCTTTGTTTTTCCTGTGATTTTTGTGTGCATGAATTCTGTGTATCTGTCTCTTTGATTGTGAAAGCTCTTTAGAGGACTGTTTTTCTCAGCTTTGCTTCTTCTGGTTTTTGATGAAAGCTGAATTCCTTCACATATTATTCTCCTCTAAGAGCCTTAAGTTTTGCAAGTTGTGTTAAGGTTTTAGAGCACTTTATGCATGTGTTGGAATGTGTCTGTGACGTGGCTTAAATGGTTTAAATCTTTTCATGGTTGCAGAATGAATGAACTGCTGAAGTCTGACTAAAGCCTGGCTCACACTACAGGATTTTAAAAATCTTATAAGATTCTAAAATCGGGTTGTATCACACACATAAGGAGAATCTTATAAGATTATGATATTCTCTTAAATCTTAAACCCGCACACACTACAAGATTTTAAAATAATGACCAGCCCGCACTACAGGATTTCATCAAGATTTGAGTGACACACCACCACGTGATCTACGTCATCTCGTAAGGAAGCGAACGTAAACAAAAGCACAAAAAATGAAGCCGAGTGCGGTGCTGCTGGCTGTAGGCATTATTTGCAATGAAAAAAGGAAAAAGGCTAAAAGAATCTGGATGAGGAAGTGGCTGGGAAGATGCGGACAAAATGGGTTGTCCTTTCTACAAAGAGAACTGGGGGGGAGAAATTCAATTTAACATTATGTTAGGAGGTCGCCCTTTTTGTCTCCGATAACTTCCGATGATCAATGCCGGTCCCGTGTAGGCAGCTCTTTCTGATTGGCTATTGTCATCCTCAGCGAAAATGAGTGGCGTAATCATCCAGATAAAAATCAAACATGTTTGAAAATTATCGGGGTGCCTCCGATTGTTGGGAGGGCCGCTCGTGGGTCTTAAGATTGATCCGTCACCCGCTCATGCTAGAAGATAATCGGGGCCGATCTTGGTCTCGAACCCGTGATTCGGCCCCGATTGACGGGAAGGCCGAATCACGGGTCCGAGAATCCTGTAGTGTGAGCCAGGCCTAAGGCACTTCTGTCTCTATAACATGTAGATGTTTAAAATTATTCCAACTTAAGCTTTAATTTTAACAAGTGATGTGCAGAGATTTTTTCCAGTAATCAGTTAAAGTAGACTAAGTGTAGATTTTTGTGACTCACTGTCACATGTGCTGAGGGCCCCTCTTCTGCTGGACGTCTTCAGCTTTCTGCACTCCAGGCTGAACAAGTATTACAATTATTCACATAACGTTAAACAGTAAGCATATCAAATGCTGCATAGGAGGAATAAATCTAAGAAAAATTCTTTAGTGGTAATCTTTTAAATATTTACCATTATGGAAAATGACATGCAGAATGCTATACTGTCCTGCCTTGATACATTTAAAAAACTTCTCAAACTTTGTGCAGATCTTGCATCAGGAACTTTATATCCTAAAGAAAGCAAAAGATATCATTATAATTAATACAAAGTGGAACATAACAAGAAGGCTTGGTTACCATGTTACAAGGTTAAATGTAAATATGTAAATTTAAATAAACTTCTTTAATTGGCACAACCTTTCAGTTAAGCTTTCTTGTGCAAACACTAATCCAAAAATATATGTTGTAGCCTACAGTTTTTTATTAAACTAGCAAGGCAGTATTTAATTGATCATTATGAAGCTCCTTCACATCCTTGTTGCCGCCTATGTTGACCAAAGTAATTAGGAAACAACTTTTCCCATTTTTGAGGAGAAATTACAATGTAATTGGCTCTTTACTTGCTACTGCTAGTACTATTTATTCTTAGATAGAAAATAGTTATTAAGAGACAGTTAAAGCTGAGGTCCATTTTGCACATGCATGTGCACACATGGAATTAATTAAAAATTATCTCACTATCTGACTGGTGGCAGTATGTGTGAGGAGATATTTTGTTAGTTTCTGCCAGGGTCAACATTCGCTTATACACCTCTTCATTTTCCTCTTTCTGCCACCTCTCACTCTCTCTCTCTCTCTCTCACGCACACACACACACACACACACACACACAGCACATATGTAACATGGAGCTGTAATGTAGAAATATACACGCCCCCTCAGCCTCGTGCTGTTATTAAGATAAACCACATCCACATTGTGTGTGTATGTTTCATTATCCATATTCAAGTAATGACTTTCTTCCCCTTATATGATTGTATTTTCTCTGCATGTTTTTGAACACTAAATGAGTTCCTTCCTTGTATGTGATTGTGTTTTTTCTGCATACATTTGAATACTAAATGAAGTCATTGCACTCTTGTTTGAATCTTAATTAGGTTGTCTTAAGGCATTAAACCAGTTAATGGAGTTTAATTGGGTTTTGTCTTTTCTTTACCTATAAGAACATCTAAGACTTGGACAAATTATTTGTCTTCTTAATGTGGAGTAGGAAAGTATAGTCTCAGAAAGTTTTGATTGTCCTCTTGTGTAAATTCACAAGGACAATTAAATGCATTTCTGTCACTTATAAAATCTACACACAGATAATGGCTGAACTAATTACACAGGCAGAAATACAAGACTGCATTGTAGAATAACTGAGCCTTCAACTGTGTATTTAGGGACAAAGTATTAAATATTTTGAGATAGAAATTTAATTTTCTAATTTTTAACTCTATATTTCTAAAAGATGAAATTATAAAAGAGATGAATGTTATATTCTGAAAAGTGGAGGATCTTTATTACCTGAGTGTGGAAAAATGCATGTAACATCACAGTCATTGAAATGACAGGTTTTCTAACAGCTGTTTCTTCTTCCTTGTCCGTAATTTAAAGTTGTCTCACCGAACAAATCTTAACTCAGTAAGTCACATGTACACAGGCCTGCAGCAGCAGTCAAATGAGTTTTAAATTACTAACATACATGTCTAAATAGCAAGAGACTTAGTGCAACCTAAACCAGTCTGAACTCACCAAACAACCAAACAGGTTAATTGCATATAGGACATCATGAGAAATATACTTCTTTGCTACCTTGAGGAGGGTTGGAGGGCAGCACCACTTGAATAACTGTCCACTGCACACAGCCAGTGTCTCTGATATCATCATTTGAAGTAAGTGTCAGTGCAGTTGTGATCAGAGGATGGAGCAGCAGCATCAATGTCCAACCCTACCGCCACCTGACTCAATCACAGATTATATTGGTTATTAATCATGAAAATTACACCTCCCTTTAAAAAAAAAAAAAAAAAGTTTAAAACCAATCTGTTGAACACAAACACTTAAAGATACACCAGCATGATAAGAACTACCTAAAGCAATAGAAACCATCAAAGGGGAATATTCATTTTTATATTTACTTCCTTTTTTTCACTTAAACCCACATGCCATGAGGCAATGGGATTGTAACATGTGCAACAGCCAGACACCAGGGGGCAAACCATAGGTTTTGGCTGCACTTTTGAGGAGCTGTAGTGGCATCCATCTTTATTTATCACCTATTGATGGAAGAGTCTGAGTTGATCCATATTAATTTCCTGCTTGATACTGTATGTTCAATGTACAGAACAATGCAAAGCCAAAGTTAATCCCACGGTCAGATAATTTTTATTTTACTGTTTTTTTAAAAAAAGAAAGCAGTTTTAATAGCCTTTAGGTGTCTGTTTACATCATAAATTTAAAAATGTGCATGTGCATGAGTGTCTGTGTATGTGTGATCACAGCTGGGCAGATGATAATGTAGTGATGCATTGCTGAGCCAAGCTATGTCTTTATAGTAAAGTTGTGATAGAATTCGTCGAACTCATTTCTGGAAAGTTCATAACACTGATTCTGTCATTTTCCCTTTCAAGTATAACTCCTTTATTCCTCTGTCACTGACAACCTTCATGCCTTTTATGCTTTTTATGTCTGTTGCTTGGTAGCGAGGTAGTGCACATTATACTGAAATTTACATGTAAACTGTAGTAGTACAGAATTTCACCCTCTCCATGTTTTTTTAAATCATTTAAAATATAACAGTTTCTTTAGTTGCAACAAGTTTTAAATATTCATGTATAGGTGAATACCCATGTGACTGTGCATATTATATTAATCATGTTGTCCTCTCAACATGATTAATATGAGTACACTCTAATAATACATGCAGCAGTGGGTGGTTGTTCATCTGTTCTCCTCTCTTTATATTTTCTTATTTCTTTCTTAACTACCATTCCTCCAGTCCACTTCCTCCTATGACAACATGTTGTTTAAACTCTTTAAAACTTAAATACTTAACGTTTTGTGGCAAAATTCCTTTTTTTTAATCTCTAAATTCCAGTCACTGACACAGGTAACTCAATAACTTTAAAATTCCTAACTAGGCTCTAACATTCTTTAATTGTGCTTTTTCTGCATGTTTCTTTTCCTTTTAGGAGAGAAAGAAAAAGGGTCAAGCGACTGAAATGGAAGTCATTGTGCATGTCTTGCTGTGAATCATTTGCTTAATTTGTAGGTTTGTATATGTTCTTCTGCTCATTTCAAGGCACATCCAAACAGAAACAGCAACAGAAGGTTAAAGCAAATGCAGTATGTTACATTTTAATTTTAAAACTCAGTTAATACGGGGTAGAAAAAAATTAATAAACAACTCATGTTGTTGTTTGTTTTGGTTCTCCAGACCAACACCTATTAACTTTTTTCTGATCTCACATCCAAATTGTGGAGTGACATTGTTGATCAGTGCTTCTAAAACTGTTGCGAATAGACCCAAAACGTATTTAACAGCTAATTTGCCACTGCTATTTTCAATGCTTTGCTGGAATTCAGCACCATAAAACTAATTAGTGAGTGTTTGCAGACATGGTTGGAAAAGAAATCAGGGTCATGGTGGAAAACAAATCAGCACTGATGATTGGAAGGCAGGCAGTCTCCAGTATCACGGTCACATGGTTTGTTGAGCTATGCATTGATGCCAGTGTATCCGTATGAGGGTCTGCAGTCCTGCAGCTACTTTAAAGTTGCATTTGCTTTTTTGCTGGCCCAAGAAGTAGCCAACAAAACTTCACTGTTTTTTTCTTTTCTTTTTATTTTCAAGCATACTGGGTTTATGCTCATTTACTGCCTCCTGGGAAGTGTTATTGATAAGGAGGCAGCATAAGGTAGAGGGAGGTGAGTATATATCAGTATATATAGTATAATCACATGCACATGCAGAGAGGTTAAAGTTAATAACTTCAGGGGTTTTACTGTTTTGAGTAATTGTAAGTTGCAAGTCAGCACTGTCAGAGAAAATGGACAGCTTCTCCTGCTGCTGTAAAAAATGTTGACGAGGGACCAAAACTGAACCATAATATTTAAATGGGGACCATAACACTGGAACAGCAGGCTGACAGATGGAAAGAAGTTTGTAAAATGAAAGAAAACTGCATGCAAAGTGAAATTTCTCTTTATTTTTGCAACATCTTGACAATACATGTCACATAATACTTGATAGATTTTTATTTTGTTAGTTTTTGCAGTTTTAAATATGACTTTTTTTAACTATATAAATAATTGCTTTTTAAAGTACTTAAAATATATGATATTCATGGATATTTGCACTAGTGATGCTTGTCCAACTGTCAGTTCGATTAGAAGATGTTGACTATCTTATCATTACTATCTCATTGTTGCCATTTACATTCTACCAGACACAAATTTAAAAAAAATGTTAAGATGCATTTCCTGGATGTATAAGATTATGTGCACAGATTTAATACATGTAGATGGAGCTCCCTTATTCCCGCTCTATTGTGTTGTATTATAAAAAGAAATTAAATTTTTGTTGTGCAAACTTGTGTTTCAAATTGAATGAAATGAATGGCTATTGATACAGAATAGATACCTTTTATATTGTTTATCAATATATTATTATTATTATTACACAGGTGAGTTATACATGTATATAATCTCTAATATAAATATCCGAATGTTTGAAGACGTACATTTAACATATGCAAAAATATTCAGAAATATTTGAGAGGAATATATTAAGCTTTGATTTTGAATGTTGATTCAAAAATCAGCCAGGGATGCAGCATCTAATGCTCATTTCACTCCTATTATTCATCATTCAAAACAGCTTCAAACTGTTGATACTCTACTAAAGATAAGGACAGAAATGTATGTGGGTCTGCTTTTAGGAAAACAGCCCCACAATCCCAGTGACACTATCAGTGACACAGAAGTAAAGGTAAGGTGCTGCATTAAGAGACAAAGTCTGACTCCCAACTTCACTTACTGAATATTAAGAACATAAAAAGAATGTTTCCTGTTCTAGACACAGTAGTCTACAGATGATGAATATACTCAAGAGGCAGCTCTTTTTCTATCTAAAGGAGGTGGAGGATGATAGCCGCACACTGCAGTTGATGCTACTCATCTTTAAGCTACAAGCTTTGTGTAAATTTGCTATAACATCTAGAAGCCGCAAACAGCAGCAACTCAGTGAAATAACACTGAAGTACCACGTATTTTAATTTTTTCAAATTAAAAGTACCCCTTTTCCAACTCTGACCCCTAGAAATGATGTCTGTATAGTATAAAACTACTCTGCATATACATTGTGGCAACAGCTGTTCACAGACATCTTTTCTTTGAGTGAATAAAGTAGTCTATTTATGCAATATTGCCGGGAGTTGGACAGGGTGGGTGTACATCCAAGGGGCAGGGCTGTTGTTGCCCCCCTGGCCTGGTGGGTGTCAGAGAGGGGTGTGTTCAAAAACCCCGCGGCTGTATGTAGGAACAAGGAAACAGAAAACTTTGGCTAGCGTTCAGCTCAACTGCAGGATTTATTCTGCATCCACAATAAAAACAAGTAATGAGGTGATAAACAATTGAATAAAGTTAGAAGCATTTTAAGTTTGGATGTTCAGTGGATCTGCTCAGAGGAGAAACAGCTCCACACTGCTGGTGATCTCTGCTTCTGTGCCACAGAGACAACTTGTACCCAACCCAATGCTGTGATGTCTGGCCCCATATGATATAGGGCCATAATTTTTTGCTTGGAAGAGCTAGTCACGGGAGGAGGGCCAACAGGTCAAGTCCACCTCAGACTGTTTGTGCCAATTATCCACCCAGCCATAAACCAAAATGACTGGAACCAAAAACACAGGCAGCTGTTCTCACTCACATCAAGCACACAGCACAGTCCAAGCAGAGAGTTTGCGGGGGGGGGTGGGGTACAGCCTATGCCCCTGAATGTGCAAAAGAGGTTTAAGTCAATCAATCAATCAGTGGAGCTTATAAAAAAGAAAAAGTTTTTCGAAAAAGAGATTTTCTTCTCTTTATTTACAGTAAAAACTATGTAATGAAATAAAAAGTTTTTTTTGACTTGATTTGAGTATGTCTTGCTAACATGGTTTTGATCTTGGGCGATCTGATCAAAGAATACAATCTGTACAAAACTGTCATAGTTAAGTTTGACTGTTATATGCGAATCATTGGAAGGACTTTAAAAAAACAAACAAACAAACAAACAAACAGCAAAAACCTCCCTCCCTGCTCCTATAAACAAGGTTTGGATAAGTTGAATTTCTAACGATTCCTGCAATGGAAACATCCTTTTTTCTAAAAATAAAGTCAAACTTGTACATTGTAATAATCTGTGTCACTTTTCACACATGCACTGAAAAAAGCCTCTATTTTCATGAAAACCTGCCTTTAATTCCACTTAATCGATGAGTAAGGCAGAATAGCAGGAAAGAAGACCACTATTTTTTATCATCGCTCTAATTTGATCAACTAAACACAAGAATCTCCCAGGTGCTGTTGATAAACTGGACACTGGTATCTTTGAACCTCAATCTGAACTGTCCTTGTTCTTTAACTTCATCATTAAGCGTAGGGGCAGCTTGTTTTGGAGTGGAGGGATGGAGGAAAGTTGTGGGTGGCAGCAAAGACGACAAGGGCAGAGATGAAAACACAGTAAGGGAGATTGGCAGCAGAAGGGAGAGATTAAATTGGGTGCTAACTCAGGTATATGTTGTATGCTTGCACTAATAAATCAAGCTAGGGGGGAGATGAAAAATATAAAGGAAGAAAGAGAAGAAGAGAAGAAATTACACAAGAAAATTGAGAAGAGTAAAGGAAGGAAGAGAGGTAAAAGGTGCTGATAATAGAGAGAGCCATTGGGAATTAATGCCTCATGGATCTAATGGATTATCTTTTATTTTTAAATTTTTTCTCAGCTCTTAAATTGAACAGCTCAATCTCTGGTGCACCCAAACTCACATTTGAGCGTCACTGCTGATCACCCAGACTCAGCTAACTCCTGCCTTTTTTTACTATATAAAAAATGACAAGTGCTAACTCAAGCTGTCAGTCCATTATTCCACCTCAGGACATATCACCACATCAACACTCTCCAGATTCATGATGACCTTTCACGCTTCGACTGGGGACTTTCAAGTCCAGCACCAGCAGCCGTTCTCTTTCAGCCTATCTGTCACACCAAAACACTGTTTACACTGTCAGAGGACAGGTGAGGATAGACAGCAGAAAAGAAAGACAGGATGGAAGAGAGAAGGAGAAAAGACTTAAGCATGGGAGAGACAAGACAGGAAAAATGATCAGGCAAGAAAACAAGAGGAGAGACTAAAACAATGCCGGCAAAGAGAAGAAAAGCAAAAACAGAAAAACAGGACTCATTAAAAAAAAGAGGGAGAAAAGCAGCAGAGTAGAGGCTCTGCATTGATGAAAGGAGAGAAGAAAAATGAAGAAGAAAGGAAAAGAAAAAAGATGAGACCAGAAAAAAAAGAATGCACAAGATCAGAGACAGGAGGGAACAAGAGAAGAAAAGACAAAGGTCAAAAGGAGATGAGTCAAGAGGGGCTGGAGGGAGGAGACAGGACAAGAAAAGAGGAGGAGATGCCAAGAGAAGAGTGAAGACAAAAGAAGAGAAGCAGCATGAAAGGAGGAAACAATAAAATTAAAGATTTTAAAAACAGATGTTTAATAAAAGAGGGAAGACAAAGCCACAATCAAATGAGTGAGAGTAGAGAGGAGGTAAGGAAAACAGAGGAAAGCTGAAAGAAGAGGGAGAGCAGAGCAGATGGAAATTAAAAAGGCAGGAAAGAGGAAAGACTAAAAGACTGAGTAAAAAATAGAGTTGAGGAGCGGAGAGAAGCAGGGAAGAAAAACAAGGAGGACTTGAGAGGAGAGGAAGAGAGAAGGAGAGAATGAAAGAAGGCAAGAGCAGTGCCGTAGCTGGGTTTTCAGAAGTTCTGAGGCCTGGAATCGCAGCCCTGCGAGGGCGATCAGCAGCATGCTGCACAAAGAACTCTGAAGACTATAAATTTTAAGAAAACAGTAATAAGAAATAACATCAGTGCCGACATATAGATAAAGTCTGGAATCCAACATGAAAACAAAAACAACAACAACAACAATGGTCATTTTTAAAATGAACCCCGTCACATCCAATGGATCCCCAGTAGATCCACTGAAGCTGTTGACTAAACACAACTTATTAAGATTTAAATGTCTAAATGTTTGCTTCTTTTGGACATGCTTGACATTTCGTGTTTAATTATCCACGAAAAAAATCACTAATGCATGTTATATGTTGTTTTGGCTAATTTGTTTTCTGTAAAAAGCTTTTCCATTTAAGGAAAAAGACCCAAAAGGTGGATGTGTAAGGGTTTACCTTGTTTGGTTCAGTTTTTTTTCTTTTATTGTTCTTAGATCACTTTCTAAAAGAAGCATAGCTGCAGCATCTTTGAGGTTTTACACAGTGTTAATATTGACGGCAAAATTCTGATTTAATCTTAGTCTTTTGAATAACACACCATTTAGTTTTAGTCATATTTTAGTCATCTGAAATCTTTTAGTCTTAGTCTAGT
>JAPZDZ010095944.1:0-17561 GCA_029783805.1 Acanthurus tennentii
GTGTTTCTCTGTGTTAGTTAGCCATGTTAGATTGCTATGTGTGTGTTTTGCCTGTTAATCCGGCCTGTATTTTTCTGCTGAGAATAAAGCCAATACATTTTTTGGCAATCATTTACGTCAATTTTCCTACTGTGCTGCAACACCGAATTTTAGGGCTCCCCCACCTGCCAGATCCCACTTTAAACACTGATTGCTGCCAATGACAATGTGATGCAAAGCAGAAAGTAGCAGCTGCTCTCATCAAAAAAAAGGCACATCCTTAATTTTGAACAAATTTAAACCTTAACAAAATTTAACAAGTTCACCCCTCCAGTTGCCAGGCACAGGGAAATTAGTTGCAGGAACGAAAACCATTTTAACACTAAGCTATAGTCATGTTTATTACACTGTTGAGTTAGATACTTTAATATGAGGGATTCTATGAAGATTGAGTCCATTTTGGAGGCAGCCATAAGTGGCCCTTTTTATATACGGAATTAGGAACTTCCATGTTGACGAAATTTTTTTGAGGTTGCCGCCTCCTCTCATACACCTTGTTTTCAGCAAAAGCAGCTAAAACCTATTGTATACTAACTTCCTACCACAAACATGGTTAGTGAACATGCTTTGACAGCGGATCATCTTGAGATATTGCCTTTAAGTATGGAACAAGAATCAGAAGCTACCGTGAATTGTTTGATAACCAGTTGCAGGCAGCATGCTGAAACCTAAAACTTCCCAGCCAGGGAGCCACTTCGTTCTCTATAACATTATCATGTTCTTAAGTAGCATTTGATTTAAATCTGCAATTTTTCAAAATTGTTTTTGCACAAAAAATCCTCCACCACAGTCTTTTCTTCTTTTCTGTAGCTTGACTTTTTTTTTTTTTTGTACTGCTTTTCTTACTCTTGTAATGTTTTGACTGACATTTGACTCCTGCTACTGTTTAGCGACTCCACTGCTGCTGTAGGGGGAAAATACCTTCAGCTAATTGTAGCATCCTCCACCAGACTATATATTGATTTTAAAAAAAGAAATAAAGAAAGAAAAACGAAGAAGGGAACAACAGACAAGCAATGCAACTGATGTATGCCTGCACATATGTAACAACTTTAACACAGACCAGCCTCAATTGGACATGTTTAAGTCATGTTTTGCTATCTCTAAGCCTCGTGTCTTAAGGCAGCAGCTGGTTGAAGAGCTGTGTATTTGTGATTCTGCGTTTATCAGTGATCGACACAATTCTAACCACGATACCAATTCTGACTTATTGTTGCCACATGTCATACATGAAATGGCTCTAAATTGAACAAATTGAAGACAGTAGAGCTACACAGTAAAAAACAAACAAACAAAAAACAACTTAATCTTAATATCTGGACAATCCCTTAAGGGCTCTACTAGGCAAGGTTGAAGCCCACATAAAATAATTTGGGATAGGAAATTCTTAAACGCATTTTATATACATTTTCAAAGTGACCATTATGTAGCAGTCAAACCCGTCCAATCTAAAAACCCCAGGTAGCTCTGATGAGAGGGTTCCTTCCAAACGAACACCTTTTGTGCACCCAAGTGCATTAACAGCAGCAGTCCAACAAAAAACCAGCGGAATTTTAAGGATATCTTAGACATAGAATTTTAAAATTTATTATAAACGCTATGTTTTAGCTTGAGCCCAAAAATCAACATGGTCATTTAAATATCTTGCAAAATTTTAAAACAACACCCTGCGATAATTAAGTGCTCTTACCGGGCTTTCCTTCACTATCGTGCTGCTTAACAGGCTCATCTTCATCATGTTGTCGCTTCATTGGATTTAAAAAGGCGGACAGGGTTGCTTCAGAGACCTCAACCAAAGACAGTGCTGTTGCTCTCTGCAACGATATCTACGCTGTCACTCCGTGTGTTCCGTGGCTTCACAGCCTCCTTCGCTGTTGCATGGAAACGCTGGAAGGGGAGCTATCGCTTACTCATTCCTTTGGAAAGCTGTTATAACGGTCAAATTGTTTATTGTCGAATTTACTCATAGACACCGTCATACACCATGAGACCACTGTATCTAGAAAGAAGATTTTATTTATCCTGTTGGGTAATTGAGCGTCTTTCGGGTCTAAATTAATGTTGCCCACATGACATTATCAATCAGAATGAAACCATTCTATGCCAAAAGACATCCCCTCCATGAGTGAACGTTCTCTGGCCAAACGAGATTATCCTCTCACACTCGATATTGTAGTGGGAAAATCGTGTCAAACGGTAAAGAAATATGTTGCATTCAGCCCCGTAAGAAAACATGGAAATGTGCGTTGTCTGCCTTGCTTGGTCCTCCACTCATTTAAGTTTCAAGGTGATGCAACGATACCTTCCACTCTAGTATTCAAATAGGCTAAAAGTGCCTAATAGAATTATTGAGTTAAATTATGGAATTTTGATGATCAAGTCTGCAGTTTAGACAAACTATTCCAAGCCTGAGCTTGATAGATCCAATGTTGTGGTTCAGATATTCCAGCAGTTCATATAACATGACATCAAATACAGAAATGTTTTGGAATTATACTATTCTAGTCAATTGTTTGATTGAAAATTAATTAGTTCTGGTTGGAGTACATAAACTGAGTTTTGCTTCTCAGGTTTTTACCATTAAGCTTGAGTCACAAAGACATTCAGTTTTGTGAAAAAAATGTAATATCAAAATCACTGACAAGGTTAGGAGGTGACAACACTTAATGCCTTTCAATAGTCCTAAAAGACTCTCCTAAACTTTTTGATGAAACGACTTGTCTGTTTTAAGATTTTTTAAAAATTGCTCAAATGCCGAATTTTGCCCCTTCTTCCTTACCTAATCTTCCTTTTCAGTTTCCACAATGTGAAACAAAATTTAAAATTGCCTGTATCTGGATTGCTTAACCCATGCATCTGTAATTTAAGGAATTTTTTAGAGATCCTTTTATCATACAAGAGGCCTCATTATTATTTTAAAGAGTTTTTTATTCTGGATTCTGAAAAGAACATCTAAAGCAGGAAGTGTTGCCATGTGACCTTCTTTATGTTCCATTTTCCGAAAGTAAAAGGATTTTTTTTTTTAATCAAATCAGATATTTAACTCACTTGAATGGGACAGTAATACAAGAGAAGAGCCAGGTTGGGGCAAGAATAATTAAGACTACTGTGTTACAGAATAAGAACTAACCCGGCTGAATGTACATCAGCGATCATTTATTACATGCATGATGGGGGGGATGGAAATTGCTCGTACGAACAAAGTTGTCGAGCAGTGAGTACATTTTAAGTAGCCAAGCTGCAGGGTTATACGCATTGTTACTTCCTATGGGCCTTGAATGCCTCACGGCTCGAGCATCACACATGTAGTGCCGCCCACTTCTGCTGGAGTCTTCCACCGTACGTGAAGTGGGCAGAGTGCACAGTCAATTGAGTGACAAAAAAGTGAGAATAAAGGGTGTGGATGAATATTTCAAATTACTTTACAAGTTAGAAACACCAAAGCTCATATACCACGAATTTCGTTAAACAACTGCAAAGAGGAAATGTTTTCTTCAGTAGTTGATACCTTGTTCTGTGCTCCAAAATGACCTCTTTTATGGCGTACTCACAGCGATTCGCTCCTTACTGGGCGAGAAAAAAAGATGATCAGATCAATTTAATACAACGAAATACCCTTCTCCGAAAACTTTTTCGATGGCATTTTGAACAATATTGGCCAATACCGTAGATAACACATAATATCAAAGGTAGGTAGGGTCTACACGTTATTCCCAGTGCAACCAAAGAACACACATTGCTTGGCGTTTTTAAACCCAAAGAAGAACATTTTCTTTAAAAATGCTACTAGGGGCAAAACGCGTCAATTAGGCTTCATGAGAGAAAACACATCATAGATATTACCTCTTGGTAAACAATAATCACAATAACGGTATGAATTAAAGTACAGCAAAAATAGTAAAATGTAAGAGATCAAACGTAATGTGTCTGAGGAAAAATAAGCGGAAAATAAAAGAATTAGCGATTTAAAATGGAGTTAACAAGGGCAGGTTTTTGACTAATAAGGACATCAATGTGTAGCATTTTAATTAATATTTACCTTTTCTTCTGAGTTGTCCTTTGCGTAGACTTAAAAAAGGAATAGGTGCATGTAATGCCCAGGTAACAATTCTTACTAACCTGTGTGCAGATGGGTGGAGGAGGAAGTTTTTCTGGCTTCCTCAGGTAAAGTACCTCCTCCCACACAGCAGCTCTGGGAAAACATTAAGTCAGTGAGGAATTAGGCAACGTCAGAATGCAAATACATGGGAGGGCCGATTGGCCAGAAGCTCGAAGTTAACATGTTCCATGATGAACCTACAAATTATATTTTAAATGATCTGGACATTTGCTCTTGTCATATATTTTGGTAAGTAAACTAATATCTAGAGGAAATTGTCAGCTAAATATCATGTTAATTGTTTAATGTGAAATGAATGCAGCCAGCCCCACATGGAGTCACCTTGGGTGAGACAGACATGCCCATACAAACATGTGTGGACTTGCAGTAGGCTGCCATGTCATTTTCCAGTTCTGAAACATGTCCTGACCTCTAAATTCACTCTGAAACAAGAAATGGATAACCCAGGTGACACAGATTTCACCACAAAATGAGCAAGAGCAAAGAAGAACATTAATTTGTATTGGAGAAAAAAGAAAATACCATTATTATTAGTTGCACTGATTTTGACAGGATTGGTGTAGTAATTAGACAAGTAGTAGTGGTAGTCATCAGTAGTTTCAATCACATGATAGATATAAAAATAGCAGCAAATACAAGTCGCAGAAACAGTAATTAGATAAACTGTAATAATCACAACAGTTGTAGAAGCAGTAGCAGGACTTTTGGCAATGGCAGTAGTATCTTTGGCAGCTTGCTGCTCGCTTTATCTTTCTTTAATATCTCAAACTAAATGAAGCAGAGCACGCAGTAAATGTCATGTAAATTTACTACGTAAGGTGTTAGTTAAAGCTGTATAACATAGATTTTTAATAGGAGCAAATGATAAATAAATTAAGAAAAGGAGTTCATTTATTTTTGCTTATTTACCTTTTTGGACATTAATACTTTGTGGATGAAAGACTGCAGTAGTGGGATCGCAGGCTGGTATTTTAAAGTGAACTGTGCTCATTAAGTATAACCTGACAAAAACTATTTTCTGTTTTCAGGAAAGTCTTGAATGAGGGAGGCAGTTTGGATCTGTTATGGCACTGGAGTCTTACATGAAAAAAAATCTGCTAATGGCTTGCTGAACTTTGTTCATCATTTTATCATGTATCATAGTTTCAGAAATGAACTAAACCTAACCTTCACTAATGGTTTGGTTTATCAAGTCAAGTCAATATTTATTACTTTAATACTCCCTAGAAGGGCAGTTCCATTTGACAGCTTGCAACACAACACACTAATAATACATAATACATTAAATAAAAAAGAAAAGAGAAAAAGTCAGTAGCTATGTTTGAGACCTAAAATAAATGACATTAAAAAATATACCGACTCTAATTAATGAATTACATTTATAAAGTGTACAAGCTCTGAATGATAAAATACATTAAAAAGTACACAGTAGTGGTACACATGTATACAATTCACAATGCACAATCCCAAAAAAACAAAACAAAATCCAGATGCACCACAAGGAGTTATACAAATCTATATAGATATGTTTAACAGCCAGACAAAGGGTATAAAAGACCTGGAAAAGCAATTGCTCTTATCAATGCCCTGAAGGCAATAATGAAAATTTATTTGCAAGGATATGCCGTGAGTACTCAATAAACTCTCTTCGCTTAGTTCCAATAATCTTGGAGTTAATGTTAACATTAAAAAGTCTGAGGTACGACCACAGCTTCAGTGTGTTTTCTTACCTGTTTGCTCTGCTTGCTTCATCACACACAGTTACAAATTAAAACCCAAAATATTTCTCAAATATGGAAAAGTGTGGAAAATACATTTGAAATTCTTGCTCTCCTGCTACTGCAGGTAAGGGTTGGAACAGACCAGGTTCTGGTTGAAGACAATTTGCATGAGCTTTGTCCACCTATTGTGTTTGTCACTAATATGAAGACCTTTGTTGCCTTGGGTGTTGTGTTTCTCACCACACCCAACCTTTGCGGAAGACTTAGCATGTAAATCAGGAGAGATGGTTGCCAGCAGTGGCAGGGTTTTTGTAACTGTTTTTACTGGCAAATTGACTGCATATATGTTTCTCTCTTAAATGTTACTCTATGCACATATAGTTTTAAAAATGCCTTACATTGGGTCAGTTTAGTGTTTTTTTAAAGAGCATCAGGTTAAGTTTACTCTGAAAAGAATTTAAATCTGGTCTCGTCGATATGATCTCTATTGTTGTGCTAATAGCACACTTAAGAGGGACTCACAGCATGCAGCTTTTCAGCCACACAAGGACTCTCATGGTTACCTGCCAGTAAGTAACAGTACATCATCCAGTATTTTCATATTTCCCCCTAACCTTAAACCTGGTAAACAGGATTGAGATGAAACACTTTAAAAATGGACTAGTCAGAAAGGGTTGAATTGATTCAAATATTCTACTAAGAAAACAACCTGCAGAGGCAACAAATCGGTTTCAAGACCATACCACTACATGTGTAATGATTGTAACAATAGCTATGCAACTCAACTTTGCTTGATCCAGAAATACATAAACCTGTGATAACTAAATGGATGAATCATGCCCCTCTTCTACCATGCTAAAATAGAAAGCATTCTAGATGATTTGCAATCTCTACAGTGCAATAGGAAATTTCTTACAAAAATTCTACTGCTATCAGAGACTGGCATAAAAGAGTTTTTAAAGATTAGTTAAGCTGAAGTTTTTTCTTTGTTTATTTGTTTTTAACCATGACTCCAGTTTGTTATTGTGCCATGTTAGGAAAGATGCAAGCAATGCACGTATGACTCTTGCTGTTGCATCACAATACATGTGGGCTTGTCATGTTCATAATCCTACTTTGTGACCCCCCAAACTCCACCTGCTGGGTATGTATGATGTCCTTTCATCCTAAACCCTCTATTCTACATTTTGACGTAATCTACAAATATATACACATAAATCTTACACACGTCACCTTTAAAGCCTAGAAACATCTGGAATAGTTAAAGTAGCAGGGAGCAAATTTTGCCACCAACAACCAATGCCAAAAAAAACCCCCAAACAAAACAAATCAATCAATCAATCAAATTTTATTTGTACAACCCTTTACAATAACCAGAAGGTACCCAAAGTGCTTGACAACAAAGTCATAAACAGTACAGAAAAACAATACATAAAACACAAGTTTTTGACTGTGGGAGGTGCCACAGTGCTGCAGGTTATTAAAAGCCTTCCAGAGGTACATAAAATAGAACAGACAAAATAAGTGCACCTAATAAAATAAGACTGTCCTAGTCATAATAAACACCAATCTAAAAAAGTTGGTCTTCAGCTTTGATTTGATTTGAAAAGGTCGAGATCAGTAGGGGTGCGAATGTCAGGGGGCAGTTTGTGAATTTTTAATTACTGTACTACTGTATACTCTATATTTTACAGAATCATGGATGAGCCCAAACAGCTCCATCACTTTATAATACCTTTTATCAGCACAGCATACTATACAAACATGCAAAATCATATTTAAAGAGTTTGCTGACTCTCTGACTCTCATCTTGCAACCTTCTTCACCTCCGTGTGCTCACATCCCCTCACAACAAAACAAACTATTCTCTTGATTTTTTTTGTCAAAATGCCAAGAGAAATATTTGGACTATCAACACAACAATATTATGCCTCTGACCTCATCACAATGTGTGTGTTTTATTTTACCAGAGTTTTCTGAATTAGATGTTTAGTATTTAATGCTTTCACTTACGTTGTGACCTCTGTGGTAAGGAGAAGAAAGTAGAAGATACTGACGACATGGCATTCCAACTTCCACAACCTCCTTAAAGGCTTCACTACATTAAGGACAAACAAAAAACATTTTCACAAATCCCAGCGTAATACCTCTGAGATTGTGAGATTTTAAGAACACGATGGATCCAAACTTAGGGCAGAATTGGAAACTTTCTGACACATTGAACTCCATGTGTCTACACTGACCCAGAGTTATCATATTGATAGTTTTTTTCACTTTTTTTCATTTAAATTCTGTACAGAGTCTGACTGCATTTGAATAAGCATTTGCTAGATAAAGAAGAGCTTATTTTAGTAGCTAAGATTACAGTTTGCTCTATGTCGTACGTACTATTAACAAGCTCTATTTACAATGGGAATGGAAGCAGTAGGGACAACAGTAAAAAATCACATTCATCTCATCATTCACATTTTTATGACCACATATTCTATAGAACAGATACACAAACATATTTTAAAGATGCACACACAAATAGATTAATGGCTTTAATGGCATCAACATGATAACAAGAAAAATGAATGTGGTATAACAGTATAATGGCTTGTTATCTCATTATAATGGAATAAATTAATGCGTCATCTCAAGATATCAAGCTGTTGTCCGGTGATAATACCTTAGCTTATCCCGTTATCTTGCGATAACGGGATAACAAAAAAGATAGTGGCAACCATGCTCTTGGCCTTCATACAATAAAAATAACCATAATAAGGTATAAAGGTTAAAGAATTTTGAAGATTTGAATGGTAGAGGTTGGCGACTTCAGCTCTGACATGATATTAACCAGTATTTATAACTAAATGCATTTATTTAAAAGATAGTCAGTAAGCGACAAATGAAATATTTCACCTGCATAATGCAGAAGTTAAATTACTTCATGTAATTTCAGTAGGCTACTAACAGAACATAACTAAACATTAGATTAGAGGTGTAGCTATCCAATAATCTGACTATCAAAAGCCCAGGCATGAATACACCAAAATAAATAATGTGTACTAACAAAACTTAAGCAATACTGTGTTTCACTGCATTTTCACATGTTGCCCAGTTTTAGGTTACCAGACTACTGAGTAGGATGATTTATCTGACGTACTGCTTTTGTGGCTCGCAGTAGTTTAAGTAGCGTATTTTCATTAAACTGGCTTTTCTAGTTATGTTGCATTGTTGTGGGACATGTTCCAGTTCCAGTGTTGTGAAGGTGTGGTGTAGGAGTTCTGCCATGTGAGGTAAAAAACATCTTTCTAGAGTTTAAATCATGTTGTTTAATTTGATGCAGCCTCCATGACAAATGAAATCACAAACAATGTTTTAAGTGGAAGTGGTCAGCTTGAGCAGGTGAAATGAAGGTGTTAAACTTTCTGTCCTATTGTTCCTGAAACACTTCAAAATTTCCTGCTGGAGCCCACCTTCCATATACATTGCATGCAATATTTCTTCTGTGTTTGTATTGAAAGTTATAAAAAAATGACATAAAAAGTATTACTTGCCTGTATATTAGACAAGGTGTCAAGAAAACTTGAAAGGAGATTGGCCACCACCAATTGGGAAGAATCTCATCTAGCCTAGTAGGATAGTCTTAAAAAATACAGAAATGCAATCGGCCATGCTAGAGCTGCCTACTACTCATTACTAATGGGGGATGACAAGAATAATCCAAGGTTTCTTTTCAACACTGTAGCCAGACTGACAGAGAGTCAGTGACAGAGAGTCATAGCTTCATCCTGTATTCCTCTATCTCTCAATAGTAAAGAGTTTCTGAGCTTCTTAAATGACAAAATTGTAATGATTAGATCCATCAACTCTTGCCCTCTTCTGGTATTTATTTATCCTAAAACAAGGAAAACTTAGAGAAAGTTGTGAAATCAAATACTTATTCAGACCGCTTGGACATTAATCAACTAATATCAAATATCTCTTAATTCAAAACCATCCACCTGTCTCAGTGATTGCATCCCAGCTAGGCTACTTAAAGAAGCTTCGCCCCTATTTAATGCCTCTGTACTAGATTTTATTAATCTTTCTTTATCAACAGAGTATGTGCCACAGCCATTTAAATTAGTGGTGATCAAACCTCTGCTTAAAAAATAGCCAACTCTTGATCCTGAGAACTTAGTTAACAATAGACTTATATCTAATCTTCCCTTTTTCTCCAAGTTCTTCAGAAATCCCTGCCAATAAGACTTCACTTTATCTTAAAATAGATTTCACAAAGTCCATTGTACCAAATATGGTTAGACATTAACAAACATTTTGTTAAAAAAAAATCTAAATTCATAACTTCCCATTTATCAGTCCCATTATCAAGCAACATAACTGCTTGAAGAGCATTGATATTAGCACTTCTCTGACAGCCTGGTGGGAATTTCTTAAAATAAATGGGTCTTTACGCTTCCCATGCAGAGTCACGGCCATCTGGAACGATCCTGACATCCTGCAAAGTAAATAATCAATAAACTTCACAACATGGTATGACAAAGGAATAAGCAATCTAGAACATATACTCCAAGGCAATACCTACATTTAATTTAATGAACTGGTAGCATTACATGGTAATTACAAAAAACAATTTCTGGAATATCACCAGTTTAAGTTAATAATTCAAAGAAGGTTTAATTATAACCAGTTGAGCTCAAACCTACCACCTTTACCAACTAATAACAGATTTTTTAAAGCTTTCATACCCAAAATTACTGTCCAAAATTAATATTTTACTCATTAAAATAGACCAAACAGTCTCTCTTCCAACCTCCAAATGGGAGAAAGATCTTACCATCAATGAGGGACACAATTTTTGGTTGCAAATTTGCTCAAATACTTTCAGAATGACCCAGAACGCAAACTTACAACTCATACAAATCAAGTTTCTACATAGAATACACTACAGAGGACAAAGGATGTTCAAAATTGGCCTCACAAGTATGAACATCTGTTCGACATGCAAGGTTGTTTTATCAGATAGGTATATGCATGCTGTTTGGCTTTGCACACCTGTTTGAAAACTTTGGAAAAAGGGTTTGTGAAGACCTATCCATGTGCCTAGGGTGCCCCATCTCAGATTCCCCCACACTTTCTTTGGTAGGGGACTTCAATAATATCAATATGCAAATAAAAATATCCAGTATGCTCCTTGCAGCTCTAATTGTTGCCAAGGAAATTATCCTTATGAGTTGAAAATCATTCAAAAATCATTCAGTTGAATTCAAGTATAACTCAATACAGGAACCTTCTGTTAGATCACATCTCCATGGAGAGAATGTCTACTTGTACAAAGAATCAACTGACAGAATTTGAGCACATCTGATGCCCAATAATTAACCTCATCACATAGTGTTGCTGGGGGGGGGCAGGGCCTCCCCGCTGTGGCCCGTGGGCTAATGGCAGTGGATCCTAGTTGCTTTGAGTGTTTTACCATTCACTGAACCTGTGGTCGCTGACCTTTTGTGGCTGCAGATCTGAGCTGTGAGGGAGCAATGTGGCAGGGTGTGGAGGCTCTGCTCTCTGGTGTGGGGGTTGCTCTGGGAGGGTGGAGGGGCAGGGCACTTTGCCTCAGGTTGGGTTGGCCTCCTGGATGTGGGTGGGTCTATGGTATCCTGGCACTTGGTCTCTGGCTGGGGCTCGTCATGCTGGTGGGGTTGGGCGCATGGGGCTTGGATCTCCTGGCTGTATGGTGGGCCCTCTGCCAGTGATCTGGATAATTATGGGGAACTCTGGGCTCTATCTGTGCATGTGAGGGTTTGGCTTCTGGTTGGGCTGGGGGTTTGCTCGTCGCTGTCCTCTCATGGTGCTCGTCCCTCGTCCTTCAGTGGGTATCCCCTGACTGGGCATATTTCCTCTGCATTCTTCTGCTGGTTCCTCCTTGGGTTGGGTCATGGTTGTCTCTGGGCACAACCAAGGACAAACCTTTAAATCGTCACACACACGCATGCACACATGCACACAATATACAATTGATGCAAGATTACACACATGCACAGCAATTACAAATAATAATGCTGTGACAGTTGTTATGTAAATGTAAATGCTTCTAAATTTTAGCTCTATTGTAAAGTATGCTGTTATTGCAGTTGTTGTTATCATTATTTTCAGCAGTATTTATGTTGCTGTTGTTGTTGTTTTGTCTTTGTAGTCTGTGTTCTCCCCTCCCTTTGTTTTTTCCAGCCTCTCTTGTTTCTCTCCTTCCGTCCACTCTTAAGCCTTGTGCTGTCTAGCGGCCTGGCCAGTAAATTACAGTAAAGAATGCAACTGGAGGAGTGCTGAGTATGGGTTTGTTCCACAGAATTTTGTTATTGTGTATTATTTTTACCGTTATTATTGTCATCACAGTATTGTTATCCATGTACTTCTGATGTGCATTGCACATCCGGGGACAACAGATGACATTTAGCATTTTTGCTGTATCTGGTGCAATATATTTATTGTACACTGTCTCTGTCCTAAATAAACAAATTAAAGAAAGAAGAAGACATAAGGAAAGGTACTCCTCATCTCAGTAACCTCAACATGATCCCTTTGCTGTGAGCCTTAACCGTCTCCTCCCCACCAGGACTAAGCTCAGCACCATGGGTGAGCAGGCCTTCTGCTCTGCCGCCATTCTTTTGTGGAATGTCCTCCCTGACTGTCTGAGGGCAACACAGACTACTGAGAGGTTTTTTAAAAAAAATTAAAGCATTTCTTTTTAGCAGAGCTTTAATTTTGTTGCTTTTGACTTGGAGCCCTTTAAGATCTGTGTCTAATGATTAGTGTGTTTTAAACAAAATAAATATTAATTGTTATTATTTATTATTTTTATACATTGCCTCAGCCTTCTTTATTTTTGACATGTTACCAAAACACAGAAACTCTATGTGATAAATATGAGCTGTTATCAGAATAGCACAGTTTCCCCTTTCAGCATTGAATGCATTGTGTAGAATTAGGCACAAATAGTAAAAGCAGAAAGAAAAAATGTACTTAGGATAGTTCCCCTTTATTATTACCATAAATCCTAGTTCCTGTAGCTTGATTTAATAATGTTGTCATATTCATGCAGGGAAGTCATAAAAAACATGTATGTAACAAGTATGACATCTATGAGGAAAATCAGTCATCTTTTTACCTCTGTCTTCATTACTTTTTATTTCTCATTTCAAATAAACTTTGAAAATCCAGAGACAAATGATTAGCAAAACTAAGATTAGTTCTCGTATGCATATTTAGCATCAGTGCAAAAAAGACCTAGGTCAAACAGACCTCCTTACAGCAGCCTCCTGAACCAAAATAACCCCATTAACTGTTCCCATGCACCATCCTCTCCACTTCCTGTTGCCCCCCCTATACCCCTATGCACTCATACCAAACACTTTCTATCTCTCTCTGACTTACATACACATGCACTTCCTGCCATGACAAGGCTGAATTAAAACAGGCTGTTGGTTCAGACCCTTCCATAGCTTCCATAGTAAGGTTAGGGGCAGTTTCTCACAGTCTTGTGAAGAAAGTTACGGAATACAACTTGGTAACTTTCACATAAGTTGATAAAAAGTGATTGGAATCAAGATATTACTTAAATTATTTTATTGTCCTCTAGGAGCAGCATCTACTTCCTTTAAAGTAAAGTTAAAACACAAATTAGCCTGCTTCATTATAAAGACCGATTGTTTTTGATATTTTTCCTTACCCGAGTATTCTATAAATAGCACTCTGTAATAGTTACTGTTCGCTAGTAAAACACATTTGTTTTATTATATGTTTATAAATGCCTGGTACAGAGTTGCAGCTTGTTATATATACTTGTGTGTCTGTGTGTCCGTGTGTGTGTGTGAGTGTTGTGTGTATTTGTGCGTATGTGTCTGTCTGTCTGTCTGTTTGTCTGTGTAAGAAATGTTTTCAGTAGGCTCTTCTTGTATGCCTAGCTATGCATATGAAAATTTATGCTATTAGAGGTTAGTTTATTACAGTTTAATAATTTTGAATGGCCCTTGAAGAATGGTAAAAAAAAAACAGAATTTGCCTTGTTGAGAAAAAGCTTAAGCTGCATAAACACACCATAAAACTCCATCAGAAAATACTGTCAACAACTGTAAAAAAAAAATCCATATTTGACCCATCTTTAAGGGTTAAAAAGTGTCAAATATAATTTTATCTGTTATTATATATAATCTATCAGGCTATGAATAATGTATGAACAAGCCACTATGCAAAATTTTTCAGAATGTGGACAGGACTTATACCAAAAAATTGTTTAGCAGTATTACTAACAGTACATTTAGTCTGGCATTTTACATGATAATGACTATCGTTACTCCTACACCTATAGTTCTGTTTCACCAAGTGTAAGAGTTGCAGCTTGTTTTGATATTTGTGTGCCAGTGAAAAACTACCAATCATACACTTAACCTAAACCTGATGAACAGGTTTTAGATATGTGGCGCAGATGGTGATGGTGTGTGGGGGTAGTAAGGGGAGAAGGATCATCAAAACACTTGCTTACAATTCTCAACCATTTACTCACTGACTTTTTTCTCTATTCATTCTGTCATCTCTGGCCTGTAGAGCACAGATTTGCAAGAAAGAGATAGTTTCATGGTTTATTAAAGACATCATTGGGTGGCTTTTAAAACAGGCTACAAATTATGGGAATGGTAAGTGAACTAGGCAAAAACAATGTTTTATTAAGTGAGGAGGGATTTGCATCTGTCAATCTACATCTGTATTTATGCCTCCAATTTGTCACTTGTACATCATCATTTGTGGGTAGCGTTTTTAAATGCAAATAAATGTATGAATCTCCACCTATTTGTGTGTAAAAATATGCATCAGAATTTGAGAATAGATGCCTCTTTTTTGTAACTTTTATGTAACCATTTTTAAATAAACACAATAATTTGTACAAGTAAAATGTAATATTTGCTCAGAGATCACCATTTGCATCTCATAATAAAATTCACAGACTTTAAATAAATTTTTTAAACTGCCAGCTGAGCATTTTAAAATGAAAATGTTTTTGTAAATTTTAAGATTAATTTTTGAATGTGGTTTTGTGTTACACAGCTATTCATTATTGTGGTGGGAAGTGGTAGCAGCGAGATAGCTAATGAAGTAGCTTCCACCATGTGTTGTCACTTTTTTGATAAAATTGCTTGTCATACCTTTTTATTTACACTTTATTGCAAAATACCACTCAAAGCCATAATTTAGCAAAGAAGATAAGTAGACAGTATCCAAGCCCTCTATAAATAAACTGTATTTGTTTATGCATATAAAGTGTGTGTTCTTTATACTTGAAGAGTTTTTCTAAAAATAGACTATTTTGGAAAAAAAGGAATATACTGACTTTTTTATATCTCATACAGTCACTCCTGTATTGTGATATGTATCATATTGACAGATTCTTGCCAATACACAGCCCTAATGCTTAGTTAGCATTCAAAAGTCACAGAGGGGTGGTGCAACTCTGGACACATCCCGGCTCACTGAAGCCCCACGAATATGTAAAACTATGTATTTTTGAAAACATATTTTTTTCTCCACTTTTTTGCCACCCCTTGCAAACAGAGTTTTACATCCCTGAAAATGAGGAGAAAAAAATCTTCCAAGGTGGAGAATTTTTCAAATTTGTTCTGTATAAATGGGGACAGATGAAATGGAGATTTTCGTTTTTTGGGACCCACCCCTTACATTTTTATATAACCAAAATTGGTGTTCAGTGAATAAGGACTCTGCTTTTGCGACCACCTTGTCTATTTAGGCTGCTGGAATAGCTTTTCGATTTGTCTTTGTATTTGTGTTTGCATCAAATGCCCAATAGAAAAGGTGAGGTCATCAACTCAGAACACCTGGGTCTGGTGTTACCAGTATGAAAGCATACTTGACCTGTTACCTGGTGGAGAGACAAAAAAGGAAAACTGATCCTCCGATCCTAATGCTCCATGCTCCTAAGTCTTGCTTTGTCTATTTTCCTTTTTTCCCTGCAACACACCACTCACATATCCTTCATCCATGCATATACACCAACACCACTGACTTACTGACTAACCTCAGCTTAACATAAACTGACTAACCACACCTCATAGCATTTTTTAATATTGCTTGGATTAATTTCAAAGCAACTGAACGGGTCACTTTTCTTTAACTTACTGTGTTTCCCTGCATTATTTGTCATGTGTATAGCATTTTTTGGATATACCTTTGTAAGATGATCTTTGCACAGTAGCTACTCCATTGGCTTTGGCTACAACTTTTCCTTACCATTCTCTTGAGACTGTGAAAGTCTTTGGGGTTAGATGCAGCAGGCTAGAATGCATTTAAGGCACTTTATTAATGCCTTGCAATACTTGGCAAGGTGTGAGGTGAATGCACAACCTTTTGTAAGAAATTGCATTCTCTTTGAGAACTGCCTTTCCCTGATTGACTGATTTGTTTCTGATTGTTCTACAATCCTTCAGTGAGTGTGGTTTGTTGTGCATTCTGTCATTTCCTATTGTGGATGCATCTATTTTGTGCACTGATAAAGATTTCTCACATTTGAATTTCTTTTGGTCAGTATCTATGTTGTGGTAGAGATTTCAGTACTTCCTTGGTGTGTGAAGCAGGGATTTTTGCCCTTATAGTACACAAGACTGCAGGGATGCTTGAAGGGAAGGAAAGTGACCATTGTATTATTCCTTGTAGCTTGAGAAAGCAGACAGCCATTTTTCTTGAAATCCAAGAGGTATAATTTTCTGAGATTGGTGAGATGCCTTGCAAGCTTTGGGGAACTCTTCACCTTCTTTATAATCTTTGAAGCACCTCAGGTGGATTGCTGCATTTTACATATTCACACAGTTCCTTTCCAGTTCACTTTGTAATGAGGTCCAGTTGCTTGGCCGCACCCAGATAAATATCACTGATTGTGACTGCACAATTAAATGAGGCATGAGTTATCATTGGGATTGGATGTTTCTATTGTATTCATGATTTGACCTTTTTTTTTTGTTTTTGGTGACCATAAGTTTACATCATGAGCTACTGTATACTTAATTTTAAAGTTACTATTTAATGGTTTTACAATGTCTCCTGCATGTAACCGCTGTATTTTAAAGCTCTTATTGGTCAGGCATTGAGTTATGTTGTAGTTTGTCTCGTTCATTTCCTGTTTTATTTTGATAGTCTCGTCTCCCCTTGTGTTGTCTCTATATTTACTTCCTCCCTTTGTTCCTTTCTCGCCTTTTGTGATTACCCTTATGTGTTTCACCTGTGTCTTGTTGTCTTCTCGCCTTCATGTGTATTTAAGCTGTGCTTCCCTTTCCTCTGTGCCAGTTCGTCTTGTCTTCCTTGTGAGCAGCATTCCAGCAATTATTATCAATTAGTTTCTTCGTGTAGGGCCTCAAATCCTAGTTTACCAGTTCCTGAGTGTTGCCTGAAGATTCTGTACCTTTGCCTTGACCTATTGTGTATCGTGTAACGGAGTTGGACTGTATTAAAGACCCTGAGACTGCCGATCCCTGTGTACTGCTTCTGCCTTATTGGGTCCACCCGCCTATGAGTTCTTGACATTATCCATTTCCATATTGGATGGGCCTGCAACAGGTGACATGGAGGAGCATTATTATTATTATTATTATTATTATTATTATTATTATTATTATTATTATTATTATTATTATTAT
>JAPZDZ010096208.1:0-17521 GCA_029783805.1 Acanthurus tennentii
TCACCTTCCTGTTGATGAACTACAAAGCAGCAGTCGAGTTGTAAAGGTTTAAAACATGATTGATCCCTTGCACAGAGTGTAGGAAACATATGTCTGTGAGTATCCGAGTGTACATGCATAGCATATTGTTCTCCATTAATAATGTTATGTTAAACGTTATTAATAATGTGATTGGTTCGTTCCAGTTGTTTACCAAACTTCTATGCTAATGGTTGGCATTACAATGTATTTTCCCATAGGCATTAGCATTAAGCTAAGATTTTCAAAAGACACGTTGTTGAAAGACACAAGTTTGTTGAGTTGTTACAGATTGGATTAGATTAGATGAGAAAACGTCTTCACAAACATATTACTGAGTCCAGTTGCCTTCGATTTATTTGTCCAGAATAGTTGTTACAGATGTTTAACTTTATTATTGCAAAGCAATGGTGCATATATACAACGCATGTTTCCTTTATATCTTGCTTTTATTGTATTTTTGCACAGTTTTACAGTGCTTCATGTGGAGTCAATAAATCATGGGTAAAATCACAAAGCCTTGTCTCTGTGTGAAGAACTGTTTACCTACCTACTTGCCAAACTGAACCAGACGTTTAGGGAGGGCAGAATGTCTATTGTCTAAGATTAAAAAAAAAAACCTTTAACATGTTGCAAATCTGAAAAGCTGTTTAATATGCATATGCTTAAAGGCAATTAAATGAAGTTAAGTGTTAGAATTTGTATTATTCAAAATTGTGTCGCCAATATTTTCACTTTTACTGCAAATGAATATCGGCTCAAAATATTGGTTATCGGCCTCCTAGACTACTAATAATCGGCATTGGTATCGGCCCTGAAAGAACCATATCGGTCTATCTCTAATAAATACAAATTGTGTTACATATTGCAATACTTGGCAATCATCTCACAAAAGTGATTACTTACTTACAGTAAGTGATATGTTGATTATTTTATCACAGCATACATCCTCAGTGCTCCCAATGTTGTAATCTGGAGCAATATAAATAAAAACTGATTTACCAACATATCAATAAACAAATGACCTTACTTAACAAGCCCTCCTGAACCAAATTCTGAACTTTTAGTTTGTTTTGTAACCAGTTCTACTTGAAATTTGTGCTAAACATAAATGTCCGCTTTCCTTTTCTCTTTACTTTACTACTTACTAACTAGTATTTTCACAGTAAAATCCTCTGAAAGTTGTTTTGCCCTGCGCTGGCCAATGCTTGGCAGGAGGGCCAACACAATAATCAGACTAATAACTATTATACTCAAAACAGCATCTTTACTTTGAAATATGTAGGCAAACAAATTGCATTAAAGAAATGTGCAGCAATCGGTGACCAATCTAAACACTGTAACAACAATTGGTATTTAACTACTGACTGACCTTTTTGAAAAGACTAAAAAAACAACTATAAAAAAGAGAGATAGGCCCAGCTAGCTTTTAACTAAATGGTGTCCTTATCTTACTCTCAAAGCCAGGATTAAAAGTCATGATGCATTTGAATGTCAGGAAAGTGGGGATTCAAAGCAAAAATCAGATTCCCTCGACAGTTGAGTCTTTCATTCTCAACTACAGTATACACAGAGAGAACTGCCTCAGCTTTTAGAGCTTGTACAAAGTGTGAGAGGCAGCCAGGCTGAGAACCTGAAACATTACTGTGCAAGAGACTTTAGGAGACTACCTTTTCCTGTGGATTTGCAGTACTACAATATGGTGAACAGTGAGTGTCACTCCTCTACACTATTCTTCTCCTCTCCTGTGATGGCTTGCTTTGAAATTTTTGAAATATATTCTAAAAGAGTACACTGTAAAATAAAAATTTTGGGGGGGAGAGAAGTGGGAAGTTTATTCTATGACAGGGAAAAGTACAAAGTAAGTGTTTACTAGTAAGTGTTTACTACACAACAATGTATATACACAGTATACTGGGGCAGTATTTAAGTCCCTATAGACAAGTCCTGCCACCAGGTGGCCATCTTGGTGATGCCTCCAGTTATTTTGGGTTATCAAGACCAGGTCCTATCTAAATGAATGGTTAGATAACTATAACTGCCCTCCGTGGTCATTTGGATAAAAAACTGTGTATAAAGATCAATCTGTGAAATCTTATATAAACTTCCTAGAAGTTTTGTGTCTTTGTCCAGAAATAAAGTTTTTTTTTCCATAAGGTATACCTCCACTATACGTGCACACAATTTCACAACACAAACTTAATTTACAGTTAAATCAAGACAGAGTCTTTGAGAGAGACTGTGCGCTGTCATCAACCTATATGTGAGAATGCTTTTGCTAACCTAGATCCTATGTTGCTAAGTCAGTGCTGTTTACTGTGGCTACTAAAGGATGATAAACACTTATTTTTTTATCAGTTCGATCAAACTGTTGCAAAGCTCTACTCTATGCATGTGTTAGTATGGATATATGACTGGCTCATTAGGTTTTTGTTTTAGAGCAAATGATTGGTTTCAGTAGGGAGGGGTGGTATATGTAGACATAACTGCCATCTTTGGTATTACAAATTTCCCCCAATATAACCCCATTCAGGATTCTATGAGTGGTCTGTCTCCTCTTACATATATAGTCTCTGGCAGTATGCCAGTGTTGTCACTGGTGTTTTGCTCTGCCGCTCTCTGCCACAATCTGGACTTTGCAATACAATACAAATGCACATGTTTCGGTTTTGTTGCATACAAGAAGCTGCTTGGTGAACTATGACATAACCACACAAGTTACTACACAGCAAAACCACTTCCATACAGAGGTTCTAAAATGACATTTGCCACCTTGAAACTTTCTCCACTAACCACATTTACAGTTTTTGTTATACAGTTTGTAAAACTAGTTTTGCTATTGCTATTGGTTAAAACTCATAGTTTTTCAAACAGAGTTTGTTGTTTTAAATATGACTCTTTACTTATGAATGGTACATTGTTATGATTTTAATATCAAGTTATTAAAACTTCTAGAGTGAAACAACCAAAAGTAATGACGGATTTAGGCCTTTGTGTTTAAACAAAGAAAATTAGAAAAAAGAACAAAACTTTACCATTTTAAACAAACTTGGGCCATCAAAAAAACTGAATCTTAAGGAAATATTTTTTGGCATGTAATTTGGCAATAATTGTTCACTCATGTTCCATCTGCTGACATTTAGACTTATTCTGCAGACAGTTACTAAGAGGCAATCCAGAAGTTTTATTTTCACTTTTAGAAGCAACGTCACCTGTAGGAGCTGCATTTAGGTTTATTTTGATTTACCAGATTTATTGTTTCTTATTTTTTATTATTAGGTGTGCACCCTCCTCCCTCCTCAGGTGGGGAGGACGCTAGTCTTTAAATGGCGTTGACATATGACGGGGCAGCAGCGAAACCATCATTGACTGCAGCTTCAGCACCAGCAGCATACTGGGCCTGTTGACAATTGAACTTAAGACTTTAATTTCTCTAATTTCTTCTCATTTCTTGATCTAAAGTTTTGTTGATTTTGACAATAAATTTTCAATAAGTATCAATGAACCATAACGCTCTTGGGACTTATTTAAAGAAAATGCTGCGAGTCTGACACACTGCACCTCTCCATGTGGTAACAAACAATAAGAAAAAAAAACAACTAACTGTGTTAAAAGAAATACAGAAGGTTTTTTTCCCACTACATCACCTATCTTTTAAATTCTGTGGTATTAGAGCAACAACAAACATTGCCTTAACCCTTCAAATTTTCTTGTGTGTGGATCATACTCACTATTTTGGCCATTTTTCCACATTTGCGGAGAGACTGCACAGCAAAGGAATGAGGCACATTGTCCATGGGAATGGAGTTGACGAGAATCACACGATCATTCTCACTGGATCCAAAAAAAGAAAAGAAAATTTAAAAAAAGAAAGAAAGGTATACATAATAAAATTGAGGGATCAAAATAAAAATCATAGCTTGACTTTTTATATTAATTCATTATATTTGAGAGTGATGTGGGGATATAACATTTCACCTCATCCTACCCTTTAACAAAAAGCACAACTAAAACAATTAAAAAAAGATCCAAAACATCAAACAGGTTTAGGCATAGGCCACTTTTTTATGTTCTCGATTTGTAATACTTCCAATTTTTTAATGCAATGATAACAAAAAAGGACAATCAAACTCAATCGGTACCTCCCAAGATCAAGTTACCATTCTGAAAATATACAAATGACGAATCAATATTTATATTTTAGCCCATATGCTATATCTAACCTCATCTTATGAATTTCACAACAGTCAATACATGGATCAGTTAATCTGAACTTCCACATATAATACAGTTCCCGAACATATTTTTGTTCTATTTATAAACATAATCTCGTCATAGTACATTGTCACGACAGAGCCTTTATTTAATATAATTTTTTTTATTTATCCTAATATCTTTCACTGAATACCAACATTCTCTGTGGTTCGACAAATTTATTGTTAATTATAAATAAGTGTCTCATGAATATAATATCCGGAGATGCTCCGTGTTTTACACATCTCTTAATCTGATATATTTTTCTTTAAATTGCTCTGTTGTCCAAATTATTGCTAAAAGGTTTAAAATGGACGAAACCCAATTCCAATTGGGATGCTATGTAGAATGTAAATATGAACAGAATACAATGATTTGCAATTCATTTTCAGTCTATATTCAATTGAATACAGTACAAAGAAAAGACGGATAAGGGTTAAACTGATAAAACTTGTTTTTTGGAAATATACACTCATTCTGAATTTGATGCCAGCAACATGTTTGAAAAAAGACCTGGAAAGTTGAGCAATGCTCAAAAAACACCTGGGGCATTCCAAGGGTTAAATGGAAACAGGTAACAGTGTCATGATTGAGTGCAAAAAGAGCCTCCTGAGATGCTCAGTCGGTCATAAGCAAGGATGGAGAGAGGTTCACCAATTTGTGAACTACTGCATAGGCCAATAGTCTAACAGTTTAAGAACAATATTTCTTCAAGAAAAATTGCATTGAATTTAAAGATTTCACCATCTACAGTCCATAATATCATCAAAAGATTCAGAGAATCTGGAGAAATATCTGTACGTTTGGGGCAAGGCTGAAAACCAGCACTGAATGCCTGTGACCTTCAATCCTTTGGGCAGCACTGCATTAAAACCCAACATCAGTCTGTAATGGATATTGCTTCAACCATTTTCAGTTAACACAGCTTTTTGATGCATCTACAAGTGCAAGGTAAGACTCTACCATACAAAGAGAAAGCCATACATCAACATCCAGGAACGCCACTGACTTCTCTGGGTCCAAGCTCATCTGAGATGGATTGACACAAAGCGGGAAAGTGTGCAGTGGTCTGACAAGTCCACATTTCAAATTGTTTTTGGAAATCATGGGCATTGTGTGCTCCGGGCTAAAGAGGAAAAGGACCATCTACATTGTTATCAGTGCAAAGTTCAAAAGCCAGCATCTGTGATGGTACAGGGTTGTGTCAGAGCCCATGGTATGGGTAACTTGCACAACTGTAAAGGCACCATCAATGCTAAAAGGTATGTAAATGTTTTGGAGCAACACACGCTGCCATTCAAACAACGTCCTTTTCAGGGACCTGCTTATGTCCTAACTTTTTTGAGTGTGTTGCAGGCATCAAATAAAGAATGAGTGTATATTTCCCAAAAAACTTTAAACATCAAAAATCTTGTCTTTGTACTGTATTCTAATGGTTATAGACCAAAAAGGAAATGCAAATCAATGTATTCTATTCCTATTTACATTTTACATAGCGTACTATCTGGAATGGAATTTGTCTTGTTTTTTTTATTTTTTGGTTGCATATATACCTGCATATAATATTTTTGTGGTTTTTGGCTATTTTTAGCAAGTTTTATACAAAACTCTTACAAAGAGCTGTACTTGCTAATTTAGCTGTATATTACAAAAAAGCAGTATTCATCAGCATTTTGACTACAACGAGAAGTACAAAGTGTCCAGCAGAAATTGTTGTTGTTGAAGTAGAGCTGAAAGTAAGGATTCAATAGTTAAGTCAGTATACACCACTAAGACATTTACATTGACTTCTTTTCCATGACCACTGACTTTCAAGCAGACTTACAAGAGTAATCCATCTGCTGGTCCTCCTTGCAGCACATCTGACACGATGATTGATGTCTCGCCATTCTCCATGTTAGGGTTATCACGCCCACCTGACACAGCTATGCCAAAACCCATCTTAGAGTCCTATAGAAACAATAATCGATAAGTAAATACAATACAATGTGTACAGAACACCACTCATCATAAAACCAAGCCAAACTGGTGTGTAATTTTATATACAGTCATTTACCTCAACTAAGGAATGCTTATTGTTTGGTTTTAAAAACTCTACTGCACAAGAAGTGTAGGCAAGAGGTTGAGGTGCATGGCTAGCACAAAAAGCAAATGATTTTGACACTTAAGAGGAGTTAACACCCTGTGTCACACAAAGGTTTAGGTTTAGGTTACTATGAGCATTTCTAAATGTTAGGATAGGGAAAATTTACTGTTTGGGTGAAATATTGAAAGGGTAAAATTATGATTGACACTGACTTTCATCCAGTGTTTAAACAAAGATAATATTTTTTTCTCATACAAACAAGATGCTTTGTGTTAGCTAGACAAAAGCATGACAGCTCTTGAAGATTGTACAAGGAGGTGTTGGGATCTCACCTTGTGAGTAAAACAAAAAAGGCCTTGCAAATCTCACCTAAGTATGAAATCTGGCCTGAATAATGAGTCCTGGTCTTACTTTTAGGGATTTTAATCGGGTCTTTAATCTTGCATCCAAAAATTTTGGCTGCAAGATTAAAAGTGCATCAATCTCATGAAAAGTTAACACCAAAAGTGGCCTCAAACTATGAGGACAAATGTAGACAAAAATAAATAAATGAATACAATAAAATAAAAAAAGGACACAGTCCTTGTTCTTTCCTCAGCCCCTAGAGAAGGGGACCCTCCTCAAGACAACTTCTTTAGCAGCCCTACTTAATGCAGATTTCTACACTGCACTGAGCAGCTACGTGAGAGCCTGCCTAAGGATTGACCTGGAGTGAACAAGTTAAGTCAGCGCCAGAACACAAGTTCTGCCAGCTGAAACTTACAAGCAATGAGAGTCATGAATAGAGTTGCCGCCATATATATATATATATATATATATATATATGTGTGTGTGTGTGTGTGTATATGGATGACTAGATAGATAGATAGATAGATAGATAGATAGATAGATTGATAGATAGATAGATAGATAGATAGATAGATAGATAGATATCAGGCCTGTCAAACTTCTTTTAACGGCATTAATTTTTTTAATGCGTGATTAATGCACACACTGTGCCTTGCCAGCTCCCGTAGTTTCAGGAAGTAGCGCTAAAATAACATTGCAAACGGTTACAAAGCAGAAATGGATACAGAAAAGGGACTTTTAAAGGGAAAGTTTAGCTTTAAAGTTTTGCCCAATGGTTCTCTGGACAAAGCAAAAGTATTTTGTATTTATTGTAAATGTGAACTAAGTTACCACCAGCACACATCCAGTCTTAGATACCACATGACTGTAGAGTATCTGGACAGTATAAGTACGTTATCGCTGTGGAATGTTCATATGAAAATAAAAATACAATATTTCCACAAAGGAATTATTGTTGTCCTCTCCAATGTTTCCTAGAGTATAAGAAACACAATAAATATCTTGTTAAGTTACATATAGAGCAGGGTTAAAAACTTTGCAATTAATTTGCGTTAATTTGCGTTAATTTGAGTTAACTCAGGACACTAATGCGATTACTTGCGATTAAAAATTTTAATCGACTGACAGCCCTTGAGCAAATACATGCAAGCCACCAGCATGAAAAAAACGATATACTTGTTACAATCCTGACTGGGCGACACTCTGAACTGGTAATGGTGGCCGAGCCCTCTGCCCCAAACATTTGTTTGAGTGTCCCGTTTTTTCACAAATCAAAGATGGCAACCCTACTCATGAGTTAGCATCAAGCTGCTAACTTAAGGAACTAAGAAGCAACCAATGGTCTTCAGAGACACAGGGTTCAGAGAGCCAGAACAGCCTGTAACCCACATGAAGCCTCACAGACCTGCAGCTTATTGGACTCATCATCACCACAAGCCTGCAGTTTACTTGAGTCAGCTATCTTGCCCTTGTCTGTCCAATAGACACACACATGCACAAACACATGCACGGAAACACAAATATGTGTAAGAAAACATATTGTTTTTTAGAATAAATACTGTGTGTTTTTGTTTGGTATTTGTTACATAAATTATTTCAAACATAAAGTTTTTTGTTTGTCTGTTTAATGTCGTACAAGAGTGCATGTTGCCAACTTCTACGCTGTCAAACCCTAAATCATATAACTTTACTGGATATTGATCAGGTAATTTTGCATATGCATCTAAGAGGGATATAAATTGCATATGCTCCTACACCATTTAGAGTTTCTGGCTGTGAGCCCTGGAAACATGGACAGCTGATTTTGAACTGTCCACCCATTAAAGCTGGTGACCATCAAGCCTTTGAGGACCTTTTTCTTGCAGTATGTAGGGATCAGGATCCAGCACTACCACGGACAAATGTGGAAGAAACTCCAAAGAGGAGATCCAGATTTAAACTATATTGTCCCTAATGGGAGGGAACAGAGCACTAGTGGCTGTAGAGAATTTAGGTAATCAGGTGTCAAATCTGTTTCAACCTGGACCTGAGGGAAAGATAAATGCTAGCAAACATTCACCCAGGCACTGCACCCAGCATTAGTTGGTGCTTCACGACTTGACAGAAGATAAGAAGCAGGACCATGGTATATATAGAGTGAGCATCAGTGTAATTTACTTTGATCATTCTAATCACTCTAGCCGTGTGATGCTCAAAGTTGTACCCATTCAGATGCATCATGGTAAACAGTCACTTGATACCTTTGCTGTTTGTGATGAAAGTGCAGAAAAAAAATATTGTGCTCCCAGCAGAAGTTAGGTTTTTGGGCCTGAATCAAAGAGCTGAAGCCCTCATATTGAGAACCATTTGCCAAGATGTAGCACAGGTGAAGGGAAGATGTGTATCTTTCAAAGTGATTACAATTTTAGGGGCAAAGACGATCAGAGTCCCCGTGGTTGGAGTGGAGAAATGTGTTACCCCCTGCTGAGGAAGAAAGACTTTCCCCTGATGCTCTTCTATGAGCCACAAAACAGAATATGAGAAAGGACCTTACGATTGCAAACACTTACAACACTTACAACTTACAACAAAAGTTGAAAGAAGCCAGTTATGTGGTTAAGCCGTGACCTGAATAAGTGCATAGGTCCTCAGAATCTTGGTATCTCCCACACAACATTGTGCATCAGAATAACAAAGCCAATGCTCTGCTTTTGTCGACACCCAGTAGCAATCAGTGGAGACATAGGAGCTATGTTTCATCATATGTACAGTACTTGCTACCAGAGGACTGATTCTTGCTGCAGCTCCCATGGAGGAATGGAGAGACAGAACAGTCTCCTGATGTGTACAAGTGGACAACCTGTAGTCCTTGTAGTACTATTTTCACCCTCCAACAACATGTAAAAGGAGCACAAGGACTCATATGAGGTCACATTTGAAGCAGTGCATATTGCTTTTTTATTTCGAGGGTTCGCTCCAAACCCAGAGAAGGCAAGGCAGCTCATTGATGAAATTAGGGAGCTCCTTGCCACAGGAGAATTTGACATATGACAGCAAGTCAGGAGTCAACTTTGGGCCTAAGCTGGCATGTTTGGCCATAAACATCGTCCTGTGTCTGCCATGAAGGCCACGCTTCGCAATGTTTACAAAGTACTGGCACATCAGTACGACCCTCTAGGCTATATCAATATATAAACTACCAGAGTGAAGCTTTTTGTGCACACGCTTTGGAACAAAGACAGTGGATGGGATGAGCCTATTAAAGGAGGGCTCCTTCAATTCTGGCTCCAGTGGTGAAGTGAACTCTCCCATATGCAGAGCCCTACCATTTCCCACTGTTACACATTACTCCTGATATCAACAGCAGTGAGTCGACATATAAGGTGCACATACAGTCAGGTCCATAAATATTGGGACATCGACACAATTCTCATCTTTTTGGCTCTTAACACCACCACAATGGATTTAGAATGAAACAACAAGATGTACTTTAACTGCAGACTTTCTGTTTTAATTTGAGGGTATTTACATCCAAATCAGGTGAACGGTGTAGGAATTACAACAGTTTATATGTGCGCCTCCCACTTTTTAAGGGACCAAAAGTAATGGGACAAATTAACAATCATAAATCAAACTTTCATTTTTTGATACTTGGTTGCAAGTCCTTTGCAGTCAATGACAGCCTGAAGTCTGGAACGCATAGACATCACCAGACGCTGGGTTTCATCCCTGGTGATGCTATTCCAGGCCTCTACTGCAACTGTCTTCAGTTCCTGCCTGTTCTTAGGGCATTTTCCCTTCACTTTTGTCTTCAGCAAGTGAAATGCATACTCAATTGGATTTAGGTCAGGTGACTGACTTGGCCATTGCATAACATTCCACTTCTTTGCCTTAAAAAACTCTTTGGTTGCTTTTGTAGTATGCTTTGGGTCTTTGTCCATCTGCACTGTGAAGCGCCGTCCTATGAGTTCTGAAGCATTTGGCTGAACATTAGCAGATAATATTGCCCAAAACACTTCAGAATTCATCCTGCTGCTTTTGCCAGCAGTCACATCATCAATAAATACAAGGGAACCAGTTCCATTGGCAGCCATACATGCCCACACCATGACACTACCACCACCATGCTTCACTGATGAGGTGGTTTGTTTTGGATCATGAGCAGTTCCTTTCCTTCTCCATACTCTTCTCTTCCCATCACTCTGGCACAAGTTGATCTTTGTCTCGTCTGTCCATAAGATGTTGTTCCAGAACTGTAAAGGCTTTTTTAGATGCTGTTTGGCAAACTCTAATCTGGGCTTCCTGTTTTTGAGGCTCACCAGTGGTTTACATCTTGTGGTGAACCCTCTGTATTCACTCTGGTGAAGTCTTCTCTTGATTGTTGACTTTGACACACATACACCTACCTCCTTGAGAGTGCTCTTGGTCTGACCAACTGTCATGAAGGGGTTTTTCTTCACCGGGGAAACAATTCTTCGGTCATCCGCCACAGTTGTTTTCCATGGTCTTTCGGGTCTTTTGGTGTTGCCGAGCTCACCAGTGCGTTCTTTCTTTTTAAGAATGTTCCAAACAGTTGATTTGGCCACACCTAATGTTTTTGCTATCTCTCGGATGGTTTTGTTTTGATTTTTTAGCCTAATGATGGCCTGCTTCACTGATAGTGACAGCTCTTTGGATTTCATATTGAGAGTTGACAGCAACAAATTCAAAATGCAAATAGCACACTTGAAATGGACTTTAGACCTTTTATCTGCTACTTGTAAATGGGATAATGAGGGAATAACACACATCTGGCCATGGAAGAGCTGAGCAGCCAATTGTCCCATTACTTTTGGTCACTTAAAAAGTGGGAAGCGCACATATAAACTGTTGTAATTCCTACACCGTTCACCTGATTTGGATGTAAATACCCTCAAATTAAAACAGAAAGTCTGCAGTTAAAGTACATCTTGTTGTTTCATTCTAAATCCATTGTGGTGGTGTTAAGAGCCAAAAAGATGAGAATTGTATCGATGTCCCAATATTTATGGACCTGACTGTATTTTGTAATGCCTGAGAGCAGGCATATAAAGCAGCAGCTTTCCTTAAAGTGACCAGTCCACAAGTGTAAAGCCACATTTCCTTCCTGTTGGCCAGATCTCAAGTAGTTCTACACAAACAAGTGTCAATCCCTGGACAATTCGGAGCCGCTACAAGGTCTGTGATGGGAAGAGGTTCTGGGACACAAATTTGTGAGACTGTAGAGATCATGTCCTCCGACCATTGGTGGTATGTGAGCTTAAAGGATGATGTAGCTGACAACATCACAAGAAGTAAACCTCTGGCTGACCTTACTCCTCTCAGCCAGAGGTCCCAGGATCCCCAGTTCTTGAGTCATCCATCTGGAGCTTGGCCAGCTCAACCTACCAAGTAACAGGGCACTGGGAATGGAGGCACTCAGGAAGACAGGGTTAAGTATCCGTCAGACTATTGACATTGCCAGATCCAACTTAGTACAGAACCTTTGAGGACCTATGGCCTCATTCCTAAATATTATGTACGCATAAAAGACGGTGTACGCCACTTCTTAGCAACTTTGGGATTTTTAAGAAAAAACATACGTGATGAGAAAATGTGCAGTCCTCCTTGGAAACTTTGACCCACGTATATGCACAAAAACTGTGACTCCAATGGGAGAGGGATGAAAAGGTTTGATGTTTTCGAAAAGTCACTGAACATCAAGTGAGTTCTTGGCTACTACAGATTTTGCTTTAGATTGCAAACTGCAGACAACACACTCCATTTTGGCCAAGTTATTTTTGTACTAAATATTAAAAAAAAAATGTTAAATAGTTCTTGTGAAAAATTTCTATATGATACTCCACAATTTTCCTGATTGTAGTTCTAATTCATAAGCCTTCACAATGCCTAAACTTGAGAGCATATGCAACTCCTAGTGGTAATATTTGGCATTCCTTTTCAACTACACAGATAGTGATTAAACTTACTCGCTGCAGTGTGACTGTGTACTGCTCCCAGACCATCTCTTCCATACCTGAGCTCTGTAGGGAACACAGAAAAAAATAGACAAAACAATTTTGAAACCAGCATAGGAATGAGATGTTATGAGACTTCTTTTAAAAAAATAGGTTCAGAAAATTCTGAGATGTTGGAGAAAATCTTTAAAAAATTCTTTAACTTTTTACAAAGCTTTTTCAGATTTATAGTTGACTTCTCTTAAAAAAATGTCATGTACACATAATAAGTCACATGAAAATAAATTATTTATCAATTTGTTATACTGGACCATCACAGGAAATGTTTCAAATCATATACCAATATTGTTTTGTTGAATGATTTTTTAGAAAAACAAATTTTATTTGGCAGCTTGATTTTACGAAAATTTTACAGTATATCATATAGACATAATTTACTGGATTAAATACAATCAGTATACAAATTATATATACCCTGATAGAGAATTTTATCCATGTTGCTCAGCCCTGGTATACAATGTTTGACTTTTCTCAGTAAACCTGAGTTGTTATGACATTCCTTTATTGTTTATATTGCCCAATAAGAGGAGTTTAATGCCCAGTTAAGTCAAATCCAACAGTTAACCACTTGACATTGCTCATGGAAAAAAAAATCCTAATCAAGTGCACCAATGTGAAATGCTTTGCCAAAAAAAGGAAAAAACCTTAATCATCTACATACATTGACTGTATATACAGAAAATTAGGCACCAGAAAAATCTATATGGAGAAGGATAACATAGATCTCTAGGGCTGAGGACATAAAACTGAAGAGGAGACTAACCCAGATTAACGCACACACAGGCACACACACATACAGGGAAAAAAACAGTATGTGTGGGTGTGGGAATGACCTCTGTGAAAGAACAGTCAGTATCATGTCGATAATAGCAGCCAGCTTGTTGTCCTGTCTCTCTGCCTCGCTGGTGTATAATTGTGATTGGACAACTATTCAAGTAGACAGCTGCCTTCATCTCTTTCCATATCATTGCTCTCTCTCTCCAACAAATACACACACAAGTAATGTGTCTCCTAAGTGCTGCATCTCTGTTCAACTTCAGCAGCTTTTAACAAGAACCATAAATGATAGACAATGGAGGGGGACACAAGGGTCAGTGAAGGATCATGTCATAGCAGCATGTTATACAACACTGTATGATACTCAATTTTTTATTCCTTTAGTTCAGGCACTTTCAGACACTGTTTTTCAAAAGACCAAATTTACATGAGATGTGAATTAAATTTTATGTTCTGTGTTTTTATGAAAACATTTTACATATGGTAGTTTGTCTACTTAGAATATAACTTCACAGCAAATGAAAAAGCTGCCACAGCTGCTAATAGGTATTTCCTGTGTTTCCTGCTGACATAACTGTTTTCAGCTGACATCATTGTTAGGTGTAGTTGCAAGTTCAACAGCCGCCAGTGACAACAAGTTACTCATTAAATTGAGTATTTCTAATACAGAACCATATAGGAAAGTGAAACTGTCAAAACTGTCGAATCCCTGCACATTGTCAGCACTGACCTCATTAGAGATACAGCATTTCAGCCAGGGTTTTGGGGATACATAGTGGTCAGGCATGTTAACACAGTAATTGACTGTGCACTGGACTTCAACTTTTTCTTACACAGAGTTCATTGGATTACATCTTAAAAGCCTATGAAAATAGATCTTTCTTTTCAATGCAATTCAGAGAGTGTGATTTACTTTTAAGGCAGCAATATTTATCAGTCCTGGACTCATTTTAAGGCTAAGAGTTAACTTAATAGAATCTCCCCGCCATCAACATACTTGTACCTATGTCACAACACAGTTAAACCTTAATAGCTCACATTACATTTTCGCAGTGATGGCACACTGCTGTGACTCAAGGCAAGATAGGCAGGAAGCAAACCAACATATTTAAAAGTCCCATATTATGAATTTTGGTGTGTAAAGTGCTTACTATCTGTACAGATTTAACAAAATGATATGTTTATTGTTAATTCAAATGATTCATCTTCAGCAAGGAAGGAGCACAGAAAGCTGTCAAGCAGAAGTGAGACTTTTAGCACAGAAAAGAAAGGCAAAACAAAGTCAGAAAACTGTATGTTTCACTGCTAATGTAGTAAAGCCCACACTAAGTGAGCTCTGCTTGTTAGTCTGTAAAAGTCATTGCATCCGACTGCACTACCAGTCCAAAACCAATCAATATTCAGTCTACATTGTTCAAAAAAACAGAAAAAATGCAAAGATTTCTCCGATTAGAGAAGGTGAAATCGAAGGATATATTAACAGTTTTTTCAAGAAAAGTGACTTCTTGGGACAAAACCTGACTGAACCATGGCTGAAATACACTTTTTTTTAACTTAATATCTAAATAAAAATAGTTTATAATTTTATTATCATGCTGTAACTCACTGTTTAAAATGTAAGAGTCCCAAATTTATTAATTAACCCTCAATATGTCATTTTTGCTGCAAGATGTCTCTCTGTCAAAACAATGGAAACAAGAGATGTAGCTTAATGGTGTTATGTAGTGGTGGATGATCAGATTGTTTAATTCCAAACAGCTTCCATAACAGATGAAAATCTATCTGACTGACTCAGGCAGAAATGTTTACATACAAGGTAATGTATTAAAATTCTATTCACATTAGCTTCAGTAAAGTTTTCTGACTTATTTCCTCATACTGACTAGTGTTACAAAAGGTTACAAAATGAAAAGTAGCATTGCCCTGTATAAAACTCTCTAATTCTCTGAGTTTGAATATGGTTGAAAACATTTTGGGGTAATGCCAGTACTGTAACGTAACATCTTCCAACCTAAAAGGAGGTTGGAAGAAAGGAGGTGTTGACATCAGTGTTTCTTAAAACCTTTTTTTCAGCTGTCCCTACCATTACAGATAAAATGGAGTTTTTAAAAATCTCCACCTTGGAAGGTATTTTCTAAAACCTCCATTTTTGGTGATGTAAAACTCAGGTACAAGAGGCTAAAACACAGAGTAAAAAATGTAGTTACCCCAAAAATACCCACATTCATGCAGACAGGGTATTATAGATACTGCTGTCACAAAACAAGTCCTTCCATTCAAATGACTAAATACTGTTGGTTCCTCTAAAATAACACATAGAATGTGTCATTACGAGGATGCAATCATCTGTCTGTGCATTTTAAAACAGTGAAACACAACTACTGAAAAGCCTAATTTGAATAACTCCACTCACAACTCCAGAACTATTTTTCCAAAGGTGAGCAGTTATTACTAGTTGTCTACCTGCTAACGTTAACTAGCTAAAAGATAGATCAGTACTGTCTGTCTACTACATTTCAGAACCACAAAGCACACACTGCAGAAAGACACTGAGAGCGAAGTCACCCCAAAACTCAGGTCCTGACTGTCTGAAATTCCTTACTGAAATGCAATTTAGTTTACTATAATGTCCCAAACCCTGGTATGAAACCAATAATGGTAGAACTGCACGCCAAATACAAGGAAATATTACAGTATGCATTCTTTGATTCCCAAACTGATATGCACTTCGCCTGTCAGCTCGATGCTAAAACACAACAGGAAATTCCTGTTTATGTGCTAATTGAAGTTAGCATCGCCTCTGTGCAGTAGGAGGGGAAGCACTCATCGATTATGTACCTATATAACACAGCCAAGTGCTTAGAGAGCATAGAGTCGTAGCCAAAGTCACATCCATTTCCTGAGAGAGGCACGACCAGCCACAGCTTATTTGAGTTTAAAGCTAGGTACAGAAATGGCGTGTTCAGAAGAGGGCTGAAATAGAGGGGTATATGGACATGTCCAAGCCCATAATTGAAGAGTTGTTTTAAGAAAGCAACTTTACGGGTATGTTTCTGGGGACCTCTGAGACATATCAACACTGTCAAAAAGGGGCATAATATGGGACCTTTAAATTATATTTTAAAAAAGGAGGTTAATAATGTCACAACACTATTACTGCTTAATTGAGGTAAGGTGACCTTTGTACTTATGGTTAAAGAAATGCACAACATTATGGCGACTTAAAACACTGACTCTCAGTAAGAAAAAAGGAAGTGAGAAGAAATCTTCTGTATTAGAGGCAAGTGTTTCACTGACTTCTTCCCTTAATGGATTCTATTGCCCTATTATAAGGTTTCCCGATCCCTGAATAAGTTGATCTTCAAAGGTAAATAGCATCAACAAGCAGAATTTTTTAGCTCACTAACAGCTTTCTAACATAGTGAGAAAACAGTGCTGCTCAGTGGAGCAATGAATGGATAAAGTAAAAAAAATGTGCATGATCTACTCAAGGTGCTGTGTTCTATAAAGTGCTGACACAAACACACACGCATGCACACATACAAAAATCACAATTTCCTCCATGGTTCTGTTTATATTTATATATAAACACTATATATATATATATATATATATATATATATATATATATATATACATATATATATATATTAGGGCTGTCAGTCGATTAAAATTCTTAAGTGCGATTAATCGCATTAGTGTCCTGAGAGTGCGTTATTAACGTACATTTTTTACCCTGCCCTTTTACATTTACAATAAATACAAATTACCTTTGTTTTGTCCAGAGAACCATTGGGCAAAACTCTAAAGATAAACTTTCCCTTTAAAAGTCCCTTTTCTGTATCCATTTCTGCTTTGTAAACATTTGCAATGTTATTTTAGAGCCACTTTCTGAAACTACGGGAGCTGGCAAGGCACAGACCGTGCATGCGTTAATCACATGTTAAAAAAATTAGTGCCATTAAAAGGAGTTTGACAGCCCTAATGTCTGTCTGTCTGTATATATATATATATATATATATAT
>JAPZDZ010096600.1:0-17454 GCA_029783805.1 Acanthurus tennentii
TGGCAACCATGGCGACAGCTCGTCTGTGTTACGGCATGTCGCGCAAAGTGAAGTTGAGGATATATGAGATAGTTTGGAATCATGGATCGGATCAGACAGGTTCTAATAAAAAAATCCGATACCTGATCCAGTCATTTTGGCCTGCACGGGCCCGATACCGATCCAGTGGATCGGGTCGGACCATCCCTAGTTATAAATATAGGTATAGGTATATCATAAATAAATGAATAAAAATAACTAATAGAGAAAACACAAAAAAAAACCCAAACCTACACAGTAGCAATTAAAATACAGTTATAAAGTGCAAGTGCTGATCGTTTAATGTACAAAGTAAATACCAATGGCTGCCTACTCCTCCGTCGTCAAAACAAGTTTTTTATGCTGGAGTGTCTTAGGATGAATGGATCTTGAGGGGGTGACTATCTGCCACTGGTGGACCGGCACACTGGGGCAAGTTCTAACATAGCCATACAGAGAAACTTCCCAAGCTGGCAGCTCGTCTAGATAGCCAAGTAATGGTCTCCAATGAGTATAGAACCTGTCGGATGAACTTCTAAGTGAGAATTTGATCTCCAGTTTCAGAGGACCTAAAAGGTCATGTAACCAGACTTTGATTGATGGTGGTTGAAGAGACTTCCAGTTAACGCTTAAATGTAAAATACATAACACCGTACCTAAAATAAAATTAAGCAAAGTGCTAGGGTTTTGAGTGTTATCTATCTTAAACTGGAGGAGCAGAGGGACAGAAGTGGAATTGTGTTGTAAGTCACTTTTTGTTGACTGCTTACTCTTTGAATGTACTGAAGGGGTTCAAATGGGCTTATATACTGGGACCCATGCTGAGCTGGCTTCAAACTGATGCATAGGCATAATGGCATGTCTTGGAGGAGGATCTTGCATCTCCCTGCTCCCCCTTGTATCCTTTATATTTGAACATGTCCATCCCCTCAGTGCTGACGTCACTGGCCCTATTACCGCTTACCGCTCTTAAATATAATATAATATAATTTATTGTAAAATGTTTACCAGAGCTGGAGATGACAATGATGTAGATTTTTACTGGAGAGGTTGTACACTGTGTTTGAGAATGAGAGTCATTAAAACATACAATGACATGGTGCTGAATTATTTATTCACTGTTGTTATCATTAAATTAAGTTTAACACATCTGAATATGTCTTAAACACTCTTCCTTGTATTCAAGCAAATTGGACTTTTGCATTGTACAACACACATTTTAGCACACTCTATTGCACAGCTCAGGTTGAACAGAGTGCTCTAATAAAGTCTGTAAAACTGCAGCGTAATGTATTGTAAGAGCTGGTGGAGGGATTTCATTTACTTACAAATAAAACAATATTAACAAGTTATAACTTTAAATAAAAAGAGGACAGTAAGCTGCAAAAATATTTAAAATCAAATATTATTTTTATAGCAATAAAAGGTTAATTTTTATGTCACACATGCATTCCACACACGCAATTATTTCTCACAAGCTGCTGTGTCTATGTCCACAAGCTTGATTATTTTGTTAATTTTATCCTTAAGCACCATACCCTGACATGTGGTTATTATTAGTTTGTGTGTGACTATGCTGATACACACATGCATACAGTTTAAGCACTGCAAGCATTCCAGCAGTAGATAAAGATATGTTGTCGCTTGCAGCTAGCGATGCCCATTTTATTAAATACAATCCAAGAAATAAAACAAAATAGAAAGTTGCTTTAAGAGACTCCCCAAACCCCACCCTCAGTAAGGCTAAGTCATTGTTAAGTGTCTAATGATGCAATTAATGTCATGGATTCCTTTGCAGAAAAACTTAAGTTAATTATGGCTTAGACTATATTTTTGTGGTTGAACTCATGTGGCAAAGGAGATCGGGTATTACTATTATTATTGCTACCAAGTATCACTGCCCAAACTGCCTCAAACATTTATTTTAGTTTACTAATAAGCAGTAATAGTTAAACCTTTAGATTTTTATCTGCCTATGTAGGCAGATGGAGTCTCTGTTCTTAATTCTTGCCTTAGTTGGTGGTTAACAGTACTCTGACAGCAAACAAGTTTTAAGACAAGTTGGCGACAAAGTAAATTCACAAAATATAGAGGTTGAGATTTCAGTTCATGTTGGGCCCATTGCTGATTAAAAAAGAGACAGGACAGGGATGAGAAACACTCTAAAATGAGCTTTTATGTCCAGTAAGCCACATCACTCCACTTTACAAAGCTAGGTCAAGTCAACATACAACAAGGGCAGCATTGTTTTTTGAGAGTGCACTGGATTATCTTAACTAATGATACTTGTTATCAGATTTAGCCAAAAAATACCTGTCAACTTTTTTTTTGATATGATCCTCCTCCCCCAGCTCTGTATTTAGTTTTTTGATTTTTTTAACCTATATGAGCCATAATACACAGTTGAAGTCAGACACTACAGTATTAAAAACATGTTAGGACAATGAGGATAATTTATTTATATGTAGGGCTTCACCTCCTGCAAATCAGTTCAGATCTACTCCCCAAAGCTCCAAGGCTGTGTAGGGGTACATGAATGTAATATGTAATGCTACTGTGTAATGATTAACACAATCTAACAGTCATTTCAGCTGCAACCTCAGTAAAAAGCACACCTAGCAACAAGTCAGAATGAAAAACAGAAATATACAATGAATTGATGTGTGTTAATAGTTCTCTCGTCACTGAGTACAGATATTGTGTGTCTCTAAACACCCTCCCTTTGGAGCCTCTCACAATCCATGCACCACTGTTGAACTGGTATTTCAAAAGTGCTGGCACTATTCCCAGCAAGATCATGGGCAAAAGGGCAGTGCTTAACAACAAAGATGAACTGCTCGGAGCATTTTGAAGATGCAGTGTCAATTGCCATGACAGCATACTTCAGGTAGAACTTATTCACTTTTTGTAGTACAGGCTTAGGAAGTTACACTTGATGCTACAAAATTACCCCTTAAAGTACGGTCCTTAGGTGTGGTCATGTTTAGTTACTGTGTACACACAGAAACGGTAGAAAGGAAGAGACAAACTAATGAATTGTTTTGTTGTCACAGCAAAACCTGAAGATTAGTTAAGGTACAGAGGAAGAGCTGTCAAACTCCAGTGAAGCATGTTCAACACCACCATAGCCATTCATCTTCTTCAGCTTCAACTGGTCCATGTGGACCAGACCCTGGGTCTCTAGATCTGCCTCCTTCTTAGAGAACATGCGACTGATCTCCATGAAGGTCTTGTTTTTGGTCTCTGGAATCACAATGTAGACATAGACAGCCACAGATACACATATAGTGGCAAACACCAGGTAGCAGTAAGACCCTGCTGACCTCTGATGGTTGGATGTGGTAGATGAATGAAGAATCGTTGAAAGGATTGAGAAATGAAGAGAGAAAAATCAGAGAATATGAGTCAGACAATTGACTAACAAAATGTTTGTTTTCTGGAACTTACATTAAACCACAAATAGTGTTGACCCAAGTGAATTGCGGTACTGGATGCAGCATGAACTTTAAAAAAAAAAATCTAAGTTACATTCCTGACTGGGAAACAAAGACTTTTCTTACTTCTTCTGTCCTTCTAAAAGCTCAACAAATTAAACATGGAGTATTTTTTATTTTTTAAGTACCAGAAACTTAAATCTAATAGATACAGTATAGTGTTATATTATTAATGCACATATTTTTCAACTTTCTATTCTATTCATAATCATACAACACTTAACCTGTTTTGTGAATATTTCGAGATGTAAATATGGAAGACAGAAATCATTTTCATCTCTACGATTCCTCATACATGACATGAACATGGCATTATGACTGAGTAACTAGGCCAGAACTGGAGCACAGTCATTGTTTTTCAAGTCAAGAGTAAGTCACAATTCACTGCACTCAAGCCCCCATTCAAGACAGGCAAGTTATGATTCAAGTTCCTTATCAAGACAAGTCAAATTTTGGCACTAAAATCTAAGTAACAAGAACTAAACAAGTGACTGTGTTTCAGAATTTAAAAAAATAGTCCTGCAACATCATTTGTCACTCTTTCCCTGGCTGGCTGACTGCAGATGAATCAGTTCTGATCATGTATTAAGCTTGTGATCATTTAAAAGCCTGAGCATGCCTGCTGGTTTTACTATCTGGAACATACAAAAACTTGTAAAGAGCAGCATGGCTTATAGTTCTCACCTGTAAGAAGGGGAAGACAAAGCCAACAGTGAAGTTGGATAGCCAGTTAAGTGATCCTCCAACAATGTATGCCGCTGGGCGATGGGACTGTTTAAAAAGCTCTGCTGTGATCAAGAAAGGAACCCCCGCTGGAACAGGAAAAAAGCAAAAACTATTTTAAAAATATCAATACATATCTTACACATGTTGTTATTACTCAAATTTCACTTCTATAATCTCTTTAGCAGAAGCTAAGATATACTGACTTTAGTCCTTAATATGAGTCAAGTTCCAGAAACTCTTCAACCAGCTCTTTTCACAGTGCAACTTGTCTTTTATCACAGTTCCAACTACATAAATGACTTCCTCCAAAAACACATTTCCACCCTGACAATTAATCTGACTAGATGTGTAAAATCATTGGAGTGTGCCTTTTAAGTCCATTAGAGCACATATAGTTATAAAAATAAAATGTTTCATTTTTGTACAATGCACTATATGTATTTGTTTCTTAAATATTCTGTATAAATCACTCAAGGACTTATCAAAAGTGGCTTCTGAGAAAAAGACATTAAAAACAAATGGGTTTTCTAACATCATCTGTCTTGGAAAACATGCAAGATTTTCTTTGCATGGAAAATACATGTTCCTATTTTGATTATTTATGTTCATCCATCATTTCCACACTGATATTGTTTATTAAAGGCTAATTAGAGATAAAAAGAATCAACCAATTGGGTATGAGCAAGGCAAGCCTGTAGATGAGAGAGCCATATATCAAAGGATGCATATTACTAATGTTTTATTTTGTAGTTCATCATTAAAACTGTATTATTTATCTCTCTTACAGGAGGCCACATACCATGTGTGTGTAACAACATGCATAATTTCATAGAGGAAAATAAATTGGCATATTTATCACTCAATGTAAGATGCTGTAGAACAGTTAGCTAAAATATGACATGTAAATCATTTAATTTGCAGCATGCAATTCTTATGGCTATTAATGATTAGGAGTATTAATCAAGCAATAAACATATATGGCAGGTTATTTGTAAACATGAAGGTTAATATCTTGAGATTTTCTTGGAACTAGATACACTTTGAATCTTGCTTTAAATTTCAAGAATTGTAAAGGTATGACCTCTAGAGGGAGCCATTTAATAACACAAAGCAACCTAAACCAATACAGACTAACCAGGTCAGTAATGCTGCTTTTTGTATGAAGACCAATTGAGTAGAGTGGTAGAGTAGTTGCAAATTACAAAAAAAGATTTTCATGTTTAGTGATACTGGTATTTCTCCATGCAGACAGCATTACTTATTTCTGTCTAGATTTAGAGATGGCCTTCTCTGACATATCTGCCCCCACCACTATTCAGTGGATGATAACTAGATTAACTGATAAACTGAATCAGTGTCCTGGGTACTTTGGATTGATCACACACTGAAATGATCACACAACTAAAATTATATTTGATTCATTTATGAATGAATGTTTTTCTGCCATTTTTTCTGTCAGTTTTTTTTTGTACCAGCTTTCTATCAATGTTTAGGCATGGAGAGGAAAGCTTTAGGGGAGGGCCAGGAAAAGTATGATTCTGATGCTGTCTGCATACTAATCATAAAATGTCACTAAATCAAGGTCAGCTCTGAAAGCTCTGACCACACAGTGAGCGTGCAGCATTGGATCCATTTGATCAGGTGATGCTGTGATGCTCTCTGTTCAGTTTGCAATGCTGCTGAATCTGTTGGTACTCACTTGAATTGTATATATATAAAGTTATAATTAGCAATGTCAAAAATTAAGTTTATATGAAACAGTTATGCTAATATCCTGTGCTGTTTTCTTGCATCTGCTTGCCTTGATGCAAATGTCCCCAGTGGCCAGTTGTATTGGTGTTATGCATGTTTCCACTGGTGGTTTAAAGTTGTGTGTCACATTTTCTATGAAATCATATTTGTCTGATCAGTAGAAAATTACAAACTTTAGTTTATAGTTGTTTATGTCATAATGGAATCTATAGATAAATTCTATGGTATCTTGCACTATGCTCTTCTGAAGCATAACTCATTATTTCTTCACATAAGTAACCTAGATTACAATGAAGAATATTCTTCTTGAATAGAGTCAGTATAAATATCCTGTCATGTGTCTGAGAGAGGTCAAGATTTTGTCAGGATTTTGTTGAGCTCAAAGGAAACTGCAAAATATTTACTGACTAGACTGCGGTGGCTCTGTTTTTTTGGCTCTAATTTATTCCCTGTTAAAACTTAATGAACAGCAAACAATATTTTTGTTTTAGAGGAGTGGGTCTCTTGGCAGAATCATTGTTCAAATTAAAATCACTCTGAACAGAGTGGAGCCTATTCTAAAAATTAACTGAAACCTTTTGTTAGGAATGATCCCTCAATGCCTGAGTGTGTCCGACTGTATATTCAAATATTTTCTATAGTCCGCTCTTGCAAACTGAATATCTTTAGACTTGAGACGTAGTTGATCCAAAGACATATGAAAATGTCAAAATTGAGCAGTAACAATATTACAGCATAGATCAACTTGCCTGGGCCAATACAGAAGCCAGCGATGATGCCAACCACACAGCAGACACTGACATAACGCATGAAAGACATGTGAGCCTGCAAGAAAAAGAGACAGCACAACACAAAGAAGTCAGTCTCATCATATTTAGTTATTTTCTCTGATAGGTAACTTGACTTTGCACCTTTTTAATACTGTAATTTCCGGACTATAAGCTGCTACTTTTTTCATACGCTTTGAACCCTGCTTAAACAATGATATACCTAAGTTATGGATGAAAATAAACGAGAAAGTGTGTGACGAAGTAATTCTGAAGCTGTTCTTTCCTGACACTGAAGAAGACAACTTTATTGGTTTTCTTTTTAAATTTTTTTTTGCGCTCAACAGTCTGAAAATTACAGTACCGCTTCACACCTTAGCCTGCTGCCATTAGGCTCTGCACGTAATTCATAGTTCTACAGGGTAAGAATGACTATGGTGCATCCTGCCAACTGAAGGTAAAACAGACACAACTGTTCACTCCCTGCTTAGAATCATGGGATCTGTTTATTTCTCTTTACTTATTTTCTCTCAATGTTCCTAACATCCTCTTGTCTCATTACAAGAAAAATACAGCTTGAAAAAAACTAGTGATTTGGAGCAGGTTTTATTTTGTCTAGGCATTATGTACCTCTACTTCTTCATTTTCCTACACAGAGAGCTGGTAATATTAATACAAGTTTGGACAATTTATGATGAAGTACAACATAGGCTAACTTTCACATGGTTGTATCCTCATTAGCTGTTTTTTGTTACCAAGATAATCTGGCCAAGTGTAACCTTTGTCATCGTGTTACGGTGCTGTCTCACCTCATCTTTCTCTCTCTGGGGCAGATCATTTATAGTTAGTGAAAAAAGAATGTTTTCTTTTCTTTTGTGTTTTTTTATTACTTTCGTGGCTTACCAAGGCAAAACATTACCCTTAAAAGTGCTGCTTGTGATGTTTTTACATTTACACAAATGCTTGCAGTGTGTCTAAATGATCACAGCTTTAACTCCTAAAGGGCAACAGCACTTTAGGACTAACATTTGTTGACTGATACTGTTTTTATTAGAAATTACAATAAGAAATGACCATATCTACACCAATTCATACTTTTGGTGTCTCTTTAAGCATACGCATGAAGAACAACTCCATTCCCGATGTGGCTGACAAGAGTTGAAGAGCACAGTTGTAGTTACTTAGATGAAAATTTGCTCCTTTACCTTATTCCTTCCTTGTGTTCCTAAACTGGAAAGGTTTTTCGTTAAAACACTTAACAGTCCAGACCCCTTCCACATTTACTCAGACAACAAGATACACATGCACAACCAAACAACCACACAAACACACACACCTGTAAAATTAGGGCTAATGTGATTCCAGCACTGCAAATGCCCATAATGGCAAAACCCCCAATCATCAGAGGCCTTCTGCCCAGCTTCTCTATGGTGAAACACTGTATGAGGAGATATAAAGCTCATGTCAGATGCAGAACACAAACCTCACTGAGCTAAAATGTATCTAAAGGAAATACTGTACCTTTGGGAAACACATCTATTTGCTGTTTCATGTGAGTCATATAAGAAGGTGGAAATCAAGCTCTTGCTTGCTTTGACCAGCAGAGAGCAGAATCTGCCACCTCCCACACACTAACCATTATTTACAGAAAAAGAATCTGTAGCATGATAGTGTACACGTCCTGTATACTTTAGACCAGCACATACATGGTTTTTCAGAGCCACTTCATATGTGACAAGGTATAGCTGAAAAGTAAGGTGAGAGACATAATCTACAAAATCAAACATCTCTAGTTCCAGTGAGTCAATAGCATTGATAAAGTTTTTTTAATGTGGTTCACACAGCAATATGAAAAATACACATCAACATTTATGAACTAATTTTTAAAAACTTTTTGTCTTATCAGTTTTATCTTTTCTTTCTCTTTTACTTTGAAGTATCTCTCTAACATATAATAATGTGAGACGATTTTAATAGACAGTACATGTCATGAATTCATGGGTTGGGTGCTACAGGTTTTCAAAGCCATGTGGAACTGTCAGGTGCTCTTGTGCCATTAGAGAACCTGGTAAATGTGGTGGGTTAGGGCTAGGTAAGTTTAGTGTTTCGGTGCTACATTGCCCACAACATTGCAGTTTTCTTTTTTCTTTAAAGGGCTGACAAATTATGGAGCAGGCAGTCTATCCAAGCATCTATATACAATAGGTAATATAAGGTGTTTTCTAAATCTGTCTATGATCAACTTTGTGAGCTCAGAAACTATAAATTAGATAAGAAAAAAACTGTGTTTTATGAATCTTGCCTCTGAAGCCTTGGTGCAGCTCCCTCACATGACTGTTAGTACACCAAGGGATAGTTTGTGCATATCATTTTCCCACTACACCAAGTGATCATTTTTACATTTTTGTCTGTGTATGCAGTAAAAATATGGAGAGCTTGTGTTTGTTTGTAAGCTTTAGAGCTGTAACTGAGAGCTTTAGAGAGGCAAGTGTTTTTTGTTTTTAATTTGTTCAGATCCAGGTGAGCTGGGCCTATCTGCTTGGTCACATAGACATAAAATCCTATCTTATTTAAAATGAATCAATTACAGAGGACTGTAGGTTCATTTAAACTTCATTAATTTGCAAGTTTACCCCAACGAGTCCAGCAATGATCTCTATAACTCCTGTTCCTGCTGTGGTATACTGGATCTCTGGTGGTGGGATTCCTGCATTCTCAAAGATGTCATTGGTATAGAACCAGATCTGTGGGGGACAAAATAAGCACATAAAGATCAGTGAAGTGAGATCCATTTTCATTAATGATGCGAAGCCTTTCTTTGTCTGCCATTTTATGATTAAATGACAGGTACTGAAACCTCTCAATTCACAATCCCAGTGGCATGACAAAGTTTACAGTCAAGCAGACAAAACAAGAACAAGAACAAGAACAAGAACAAGAATTTTAAATGAGGCGAAGTGGGGTTCAGGTCTGTCCCCCAGCCGCCTAACGATAGAGGCTGGGTTATTGTCACTTATTCAGGAAGACATAAAGGGCTGACTGAGAATACTTTCAACCTGGAGACATTAGAAGTAGGATAGATTCTAATGGACCTGGGCTTCTTCAACCTAATCTCGCTTTTCCTTGCTTGTATTGGCAAGAAGATAAAGTTTAAAATTTGTTGAACCAAAAACAAATGTGAACCTGAAGCAACCAAAAAGCAAAGTCAAGGTGTTTGAGCTGTCTAGATGTTAGCAAGGTTTTTAATGGTCAGTCAAACAAATGGCGTGGACCTGCCACTGACAGACTCAGATTTATATTGTGGGAAGCCTGACAGGAGACTAATGCATTGCAGTGATAAACAGACAGGGCAGTACAAAAGAAGTGTAGGGGAAAAAAGAATACAATGAGACAAAGCCATGGCTTTGAAATGTATCTGTTCTGTAAGATAGCAGAACAATGAGAGGTAAAGACGTACTCTAATGAATTCTATAAAACATTTACTCATTGTGACAATTTTAAATGAAAATTTTTCAGGACTGTTACTTCTTTACAGGTGCATTAAAAACAGTCTGTTTTTGTCCTTTAAACATTTTCTGTTGGCTAAAGTAGCACCATCACCATCATTTCCTTCCATAATGTTACACTGGTGGCTCTTATCAACCCACTGAAAATTAAAAAAAAACTTAAAGAGAAAAAATAAAGTGAAAGAGAAAATATCTTTATTTTCTCAAGGAAAGCAAAGTATTTAGAATTAGAATTATACAAAGGCACTGCAAGATCACACAACACACCAGATACACACATGCACTGCTCACATTACTCACAACACAAACCAACAAAAAAACATCCTGCAAACCTTGTCAGAGTCATAAACCCTGCTACAGTTGACGCAGCTGTGTCCAAGCATTCAACACTCTCTCCTGACCACTAGAAACACTTTCACTGTCATTTTACAAAAGAAGAGAGATAATATCATCCCACAATCCCTTGCAGCAGCAAAATTTATAGAGCTCATGGCAGATACATGTCAATTCTGTTTCTGGTCACATTGTTACACAACATATTGTAGTTGCATAGGGATTCTCTGAGCACAGTGGGTGTCTTTTCCTAGTCCTTCATGTTTATCCTTTGCCTCATGTTTTCTATCAAGGTAAAGGAAAAGCGTTAGAGACAAAAAGCACTGCATAAAATATCTTATAGAAATTATATGTTATAATATGCAGACTATTTGACTGCACCCATGATTTAAGAACCTAAATGAGAAAGCAGACATTTGAAACTGGGCTGCACAGGTGACAAAGCATTGCCACAGAGAGAGTGAAGACATTTCTTTACACTTCATTTAATTACATTAGAGCATTAGGAGGAGGAGGATTCATGTGAGACAAAAGATGGAGCAGTCCAGGACCAGGTGAATAAATACACAAGTACAAACTGGCTTAAACTATTACACCATTGCTTACTCAAAGATAACACACACACACATTTATTTTTTTATTTAAGTGCTGCTGTTTTTGTCCTCATCATCTCCACCACAGTTTATATCAACATAACCCTCCTTATCCTCAGTGCTGCTGTCAGTATGTGCACATTTCAGCACTGCTCCATTTCGTTTAGGTAGAGCTAATTAGAAGCTAAAAATACAGCCTGGAGTAGGGTGTGCTAATGAGTTCAGCTCCAGTGCTTACAGTGTGCTCTTTCTGGCCTGGGCAGCTTAGTAATCGTTTGAATAAATAATGAATCTCCAGGGCAGTATTCAGAGGGAGAATTTGGCTAATCGTTTACCCAGAAAAATGATGACATCAGCTTTTGCTTTGTTCACAAACCACGTGAGGATTATAAAACAATAAGGGATCATTTAGGCCCATTTTCGTTTTCATACCTTTGTTTAATAAGCTGGATCAATTAGATAAGGGAGCTGTAGAACCAGGGTGAGTTGGTGAGTTGGATAAAATGCATGTGAATAGTCAGACTGATTATAACCATCTGATGCTGTTTTGTTAAAAGTATATGTCCATTTGTGTTGCTCGTCTCAGTAACCTAGACTCCATTTATGTGACATCGTTTGACAGAGAACAGCTGATGGCAAGCTAGAACAAATAGGTGATGTAGAGACAAACTTGTTTGTTGATACCTTTCAAAGCAAACACTTACCCAACCTCAGAATGTCCATTTTTAACCAGTATAACTACAGATTACAACACAGTGTTGTTCAATGAAATGCAAGCTGTGGTCCCTGTAAGTTACAAAAAAAAACAACCAACAAACAAACAAACAACCAACCAAACAAAACAATTAATTATGGTGGACTGCAGAGGATGACTCAAGTACATCAGTGACATCTTCTACATTACATTCTTGCCAGACGGCCAACATAACAGGCTGAATAGGCCGTGACACATCCTGGACTGCTTCACAAAGTTTCCCCTAAGAATGCTCTCTATTGCTCTTCTGTAAAAACTGACAAGAACTCGGCACAGGAACTGACTTCCTGAAAGGTAGATGAATTGCCCCACCTCTGAGCTACAGCTGCCTAAACTGTAAAACTGTTCCTTCTCTCCATCTCAACCCATTGATGAAGACAGAGGTTTGTGTCCTTGCCTTCTTTTTTTTAAAAATCAACAATCAGCTCCTTGGTTTTGTCAGTGTTGAGCAGTAGGTCTTTCTCTGCACACCAATCTGCAAGAATGTTTTTGCCTCATACATTTTTTGTTTTCTTAATCATTTAATTCTTAAAAATAAATATGATCAACAGCTGCACATTAAAAACTTGATTTCCACTGACTAAATATGAACTTTGACTGTTTGAACAACAAGCATAATTGATATTTAATGAGTCTAACTAACCTTGTTGTGTGATGGTATGGTCTTCATGCTGTGTGATCAGAAATGTTGTAATATTCATGTTAAGATGTGGGCGTAATAGTCTCTGAGTTCCTGTTGCTGAGTTAGCCCGAGTCTTACTAAATCAATTTTATTTACCTGCCACTGGGTTGAAGTATAACCTTAGGTCCAAACTGGGTTTGTTCAGTCCCAGGCTGACTCCTCTTTCCAACCTTTTTTCTGTCATCTCCTTCACTGATATAATGCTGTTCTTTTAATGGCATTTGGTCTGAATTTGGTCTGAACTAAATATATTAAACTAAATAAGCTCTCAGTTATTATCTTGTTCTTTTTGTTGTGTTGTATGAAGGGTTCCAAATTTTAAATTTTTCTTCATCAAATGCTGTGTTGCACAAGGACAAATAAATTCTTTTGCACCCTTTGTCTATGATTCTAACTCTGCAGTTCAGCTCGGACTCTCTTGGCCTTTGTTGGCTTTTTTTTTAATGAATTTTATTTTTGAACATTTTTAACATGATGTAAAAAAAAACAGAACAGAATAAACACAGGAACAAAGATTTAACCTAACAAACAAAAACCTGCCCTTAAGTAAAAGATGTGGTACAGAGGATTGTGTCCATGTCAGTCCAGCGGTTAGTAATGTCCATGAGCCAGGTAGAGGTCGAAGGCGGAGTCCATCAAACTCACGACATGCATAATGGGGAGAAGCGTAGCGGAAAGGCAAGGACCAAATACCATTGCTGTATATACCCAAAGGGACGTCTCAAAAACTTTTACAAAACGCAAAAAGTCAACGGCTACTTTAGCACTTTTCCCTCCATATGTGTTCAAAGAAAGGTCCCCAGATCTTTAGAAACTTTGACAGTGTGTTAGATAGAGTATACCTTATTTTTTCAAGATACAAGCAAGAGATTATATCGTTTAACCAGGTTTTAAAACAAGGAAGAGTAGTGGATTTCCACTCTTTCAAAATAACTCTTTTTGCTATTATCATACCAAGCCTCAGAGACTGTTGCAAGGTAGATGTGAGGGTCAGGGACTGATTGGAGCAGCCCAGAATTACAATAAGGCTATCAGGGGTTAAGTCTGTACCATATACCACACTGTACAGATGAAAATTATTGTTCCAAAAGCCCCTGAGTTTAGGACACGACCAAAAAAGATGTCCTAGTGTTCCATCATCCAAACCGCACTTATCACAAGCAGCAGAAACAGAGGGAAAGAGCCTATTTAATTTGGTTTTGGAGTAATGTAGCCGATGAATAACTTTAAATTGGATGAGTTGAAGTTTAGCATTGATGGAGCAAGACTTGATCCATGTCAGACCCCTGTCCCACAGCTCAACTGTGATTTCTACACCAATATCATCAGCCCATGCTCTTTAATATGGAGAGAAGGGGTTGCAGAAGAGAAAAGATTAACTAGAGCTGATATTAAGTGTTTTGAGGTTGGAGGTTTTATCATCATGTCGTAGAAAAGATGCTGTTTGGGTAATGAGTCCAAAGCAGAAAGAGAGTCTGACAAAATTTCTAATTTGAAGATAGCGAAAAAAATGGCCTGAGGGAAGATCAAATTTAGACTGTAGTTGTGCAAAAGATGCAAAATGATTGTTGATGTAAAGATCCTTAATAGTGGACAATCCCTTATATGACCAGCATGTAAAAACTGTATCCATCAAACCTGGTTCAAATAAGGGGTTCTGACAGATAGGAGCATAGGTGGATAGTCCTGGAAGACCCAGCACCCCCCTGATCTGCTTAAGAATTTTGTACGTGTTGCATAATATGAAGTCATACTTCAACAGCTTAGGGGGTAAATTTACATTTGAAAATTATATAGCTGACAAAGAGGCCTCCGTGAGCTGAGCAGCTTTATCACGTTCAATGAGCGTCCAGCTGGGATAAAGCGTATTGGCCCGTTCAGTCAGAGCTGGAATATGATTCCAAAAAATCCAAGTTCTGACATTGCATGCCCAGTGATAATGGCGAAAAACTGGGAGGCCTAATTCACCCTCAGAAGGGGGTTTCTGGAGATGTACCTTAGCTATTCGAGCAGGTTTGTTGGCCCAGATAAAAGGCATCATAATGGAGTCAAGTAGTTAAAAAAAAGAGGATGTAAGGAAAATTGGGACATTTTGGAAGAGATAGGTAAATTTAAGGAGAACAATCATCTTAATTATATTCACTCCGCCGATTAAGGAGAGAGGAAGACGTCTCCATTTTTCTATCTTACGGTGCGTTCACACCGGACGCGAAGCAAATTTTCACCTCGTGTTACTTGCATGAATTTGGCCGCGTGGTTGTTAATTTACTCGTGCGAGTAAACAACTCCGGAATATTCGCCCAAAACGAAGGGGAGGGGCTACCGCAATATATAAAACAATTATTCCCTCCATTTCTTTCTGTCATCAACCATGGCTGATATCACCACGATCGCGTCGCTGTACCTGCTTCACCTACTTCTCCCTCATCCTCGTCCTGCGTGTACTCTGCAGTCCTCTCTTCCTCGACCCCTCGCCCCATGTTGCCACTAGTCTCCCTGGGGGTGACGTAGGGGTCGAGAAAAGAGAGGACCACAGAATACTTCCACCGCTTCCCTGTCCCTGCTACACTGCCTCTTTTTTCCTCTCTTTAATATAAGTGTCCCTCAGCCCCTTCCACTTTCTGCGGCAAACCTCCTCTGACAAGAAACACAAGTAAACATGCACTGTCGAATACAGATCACTAGCCTTTGAGCCAGATAAATATGCTGGGCAGCGAAAGCTGCTACAAGCTTCTGGAATAGGCGGGACTGACATCATCGTCTAAAATCTCAACGCTGATAGGCTGTCCGGACACAGCTTTACGCAAATATTTCGACAAAGTTAAATTTTTTGAACTCACGCGAATTCGCGCCGCGTCATTCGCGTATTCGCATCGTGCCAAGCCTGCGATGTATTTGCGTCTTTGCATTGACTTTGTATGTAATCTCCTCTCCTCTATCTTTCTTCAAGATTAAGCAGATGTGAGCATCATACAGAGTTTTGGGAAAAGTACCATTACTAAGAGAGCAGTTAACCATACGGAGCAAGAGAGGAGCCACTGTATCAATGTGGGCCTTATAGAATTCTATTCCAAAGCCATCTGGGCCACATGCCTTCCCATTAGGGAAAGAGCATATAGCAGCTTTAATTTCTTCTAAAGTGAAGTCAGAGTCTAATTCCTGTCTAGCAGCATCGTCAAGAACTGGGATATCCAGTGCACCAAGGAAGTCAACAATATCACTGTCGGCGGTGTTGGATTTAGCTGAATACAGCTGTTTTTAAAAGTTGGCAAAGCTCTCATTAATCGATTTGGAGTCCATAATAATTTCTCCGCTGGTAGATCTAATTTTATGTATTGCCCTTTCAGCCTGTATTCCTTTCAACTGTCTGGCTAGCAGCCTATCTGCTTTATCACCAAGCTGAAAGTATTTTTGTTTAAGTTTACGAATATGGTTTTGAACCTGTTCTCCAAGAACGCGATTATATTCATATTTTATTCTCAAAATAGAGTCGAGGGTATCATTAGATTTTGATTGGCAGTAAGTATTCTCTAATATAGACAGTTCTGCTTCCATGCGCAACAGACGTTGCCGCCTCTCCCTCTTAGCCATCGACTGGTAGGAAGTTATGTAGCCTCTGATCACCACTTTGAATGTCTCCCATAATAATGAATCAGAGACTGCACCATTATCATTTGTATGCAAAAAGTCGGAAATTTTAGCTGCAATATGCTCACAGAAGGTTTCTTCAGACAACAAAGAAGGGTTAAATTTCCAATTATAGTGTCGTACAGGCAGGTTAAGATTTATTTTTATAGAAAGGGGAGCATGATCTGATATTAATATGCCATGATAAGTTGAACAATCAATGTTGGGTATTAATTCAGATTAATTTGGTCAACAAGTAAATAATCTGTTCTGGAGAAGCTACTGTGTAGGGCAGAAAAGAAGGAGTACTGTTTGTCTAAAGGGTGCTGGAGTCTCCAGACATCCACAAGGTCCAGTGACTTTATAAGACTATTAAGAACCGGAATGGATTTGAGGGGAGGGGCAGTTTTTGATGAAGATCTGTCTAAATTTGGATCCAGGTAACAATTGAAGTCTCCACCAATTATAATATTTTTAATTTGCTATGTTGGGAAACGAGATTAAAGACTTTGCAAAAAAAACAGGGCAGGCAAAATTTGGGGCATAAATATTTAAAAGAGCTAATGGAAATGAGTTGATTGTGCCAAGAACAAGGATATATCTCCCACCTGGATCAGTGACCATAGACTGGAATACGAAAGGGATAGTTTTGCGGATAAGTATGGCAACCCCTCTTGCCTTGGAAGTAAATGTTGATTGGTACACCTGTGACACCCACGCAGACCGCATATGCCTCTGCTCAGTAGGCTTTTGTTGGCTTATTGTTTTTAATTTTTCTTTTTAGTCTACAATCAACATTTACAAACAATAAACTGTTTTTGGCCAGAAAGCTCTGTGCCCTGCAACACACAACAAATAAACAGAAATTAACTGGTGAACAAATGGAGCATTTAGCAGGTAGAGAGTTTTATACATACATACATACATACATATATGTATGTATGTATGTGTGTTGACTGTTTACATCCCGCCCTCGGCCGATGCTACGGCAGCCTGTGAGGATATTCACACCACTGTCTCTCAGCTACAGACCATGCATCCACAGTCCCTTATTATTATCTCTGGGGACTTTAATCATGCCACACTGTCCACCACTCTCCCTAACTTCTCCCAGTATGTCGACTTCCATACCAGGGACAATAAAACTCTTGACCTGCTGTTTGCCAACACAAAGGAGGCCTACAGCTCATCACCCCTCCCCC
>JAPZDZ010096723.1:0-17437 GCA_029783805.1 Acanthurus tennentii
GAGAGAGAGAGAGAAAGAGAAAGAGAAAGAGAAAGAGAGAGAGAGAGAGAGAGAGGTATTTATGTTGACAACAAAAAACATCAAATAAGCAAAAAAAAAAAAACTTGACCTTGTTACCTTGTACTGCACAAAGGTCAACTTAAACAGTCCCTCATTATCAGAGTTTGGGGACAAATTTATACAAGAACAGTGGGAGTTGAAAGATCACCCTTGTTACTGAAACAAATGCCACCACCATTGTGGTTCATGTAGCATGTAAGTAGTGAAGTTGAAATTGAAGCTTCCTTCTCTGGATACAGACATATCAGCCTTCCTGACACTTAAAACTGTACTGGTGGTCAATGTGTTCGGAAGATGCTTTTTTTTGGTAGTTCTTTTTTGTCTTATGATAGTGAATATTTAATGAAAAGCCAAAGCAAACAGTTCAAATGACACTGATCAGTAGTAGGGTTAGGTGTACCTTTAGTGTCTTGTTGTGTCTCTGGAGCTCCCTACATAGGCTCTCCAGCTTGCTGCGAGCCAGTATGGCCTTGCTATGCTCCCCCTGAAGGTGTATCTTCTCCTTGACAATCTGAGACTGCTTCTTCTGCAGGGCTTTCAGCCGCTTCTGCATGCATCGACTCTCCTCCAGCTGAACAAACAACACACAGTCAATGTCAAAAATAACAGCTGTACTTGGCACATTTCTTGGTTAAATAAAAATGCACTCACCTCACCAGGATAATCAGATAAATATTTTTCATGTCCACTTAAGATTATAAACGTTCATAATGTTATTTAGAGAAAGAAGCTGGCTAATAGGTTTCTTTTTTCTTTTCTTTCTTTTTCTTAAATTGGTTTTAAATTACAGTCCTAGAAGCCTATGCACAATTTCCTTATTTTGCAAAAGATATATATTCAAATGTTAAGCTGATAAATCCACTCCTCCTTTAATTATTACTAAGGTTACTTAATTTCAACAAATATGTATCGGATTTAATGTTTGTCATGATGAATAAAATCAGGTTTATTTAAAAGTTGCTTTCCCAAGCCGACTACTACATACATACTGTGCATCCACCTGTAGAGTTGTGTTGATTTCATTTACACTTGTGGACATTTTTCAGGCTTGATTTAGGACGATGACGTGTTCTTAAGCCAGCCTATAAAGCACTGATTGGTTCAGCTATTTTCCAACCCAGAAAATAGCACACCAATAGTTATGACACCCATGGACATACCACACTGCTGCTGCTGTAAATTGGAGCAATGCACCATATTACAAAATAGGTAGATTTAATGATGATACAGAAAGTAGATGGTGGGCTTTTACGGCAGGAGGTCTTTTTACAATTCAAATCATTATAGCTATTAATCTTTTAACTAGTTTCCAACCAGCAAGTGCAAGATGTCTATTTCTCTTTGAGGACACTAGGTTAAATAAAAAATGATTTTAAAAAACCAAGACACTTCATCTTATAACGACAGTAACAATAAATATTTCTTTATTATAAAATTTAAGATGAACCTTACCATGTATATAGTTACCATGTTCAAAACTGACTATCTTGATGCAATTTTTCTCATATTTTTGGTAATAAATGAGAATGCAAAAGAAGTAAAAATTATGAAAAGACATAATTCAACCCCTGATTCCGAAACAATGTTGGATGAGAAACTGTATAAACATCAATATAAACCAAATGTAAACATTTGCAAAGTGTTTCTTATGTAGTGATATTCCGAATGCAACCAGGATTCACAAGATGGTAAATTTTCAACCCATTCTTTCCTGTGAAAAACTAGCCTTTTGAAAGCCTTTTTATACCATATTTAATCATGATATGATCACCTGTTTGAATAAACCATCAGAATGTTTAGAGCAGGGTTATTTTTAAATGTTATCTGGACTTTTTGTGTAAGGAAACAGCTGAGTCAACCAAATTAATACTGTGAGCAGCAACAAGTATTTTTTTAGGCTTCACAGAGGTGGGCAAAGTCACTTTTGCTGGTTAGTTCAGATTTAGGAAGGAATGAGAGCAAGCATACACTTGTTTTACAAAGCCTGCGGCATTGTAGTAAATGCACATTCAAAGATCCACCATTTGCTCTCTCTTTGTCAGTTTCAAGGATGTTTTTAAGGGGGCAGATTTAGAAGGTACGGGAGGCTTTTTTTTTAGAGAATGTTGCGTTGGATTTGTGTTTTGATTGCATGAGGGGTGTAAGTTTTCAACAACGGCCTTTTTGTACAGCGCCATCATCTGGTCGCTTGACCAAATGACTACGAAGTATTTTAAGGTATGACAGGACAAATGAGCTAACGTCATCAGAGTAGACAATAGAACATATGCAGAAAATGTTCATGAAATAGCAACGCTTTTTTCTGTCTTGGAGACAATGTGATCAATCTTAAACTAATGACAGTACAAAAGCCTGCCTGATGACTGCAATCCTGGGCTGCTTTTCAAATACTGTCATTTATGTAGTTATGTTGCATTGCCTTTTTCAGTTGTCTTTCTGAACTTAGCATAGACTACCTTTTGAATTGCTCCTTTGGAGTTCTTTGTAGTGCTCTACTGATTGAACGAATGTAGAACCACCATGTTGACAGAATAAGAAACAAACAAGGTGTATTTTGTGATTCTCTATTTGGCAGGACAGACACAGGAAGACCACAGAAATCTATGGTGGATAATCATGATCATGAGGGAAAACCCTTTCATAACACCAACCTGAGTCAAGAATACTCTATAGGTGGTAGGCATGACATTGTTAAAGCCTACACCCGAGAGATGCCTTCATGAATCTAAATACAGAGGGTGTGACAGCAAAGTGTAAACCATGGGTAACACTGAGGAATAGAAAGACCGGATTAGATTTTGCCAGAACACATCCAAAAAAGCCTGTCCTTTCACATAACAATGCTTTGGACAGATGAAACCAAGTTTAGCTTATACCAGAATGATGGCAAGAGAGAGTGTAGAGAAGACAAGGAACAGCTCATGATCTGGAGCATACGCATCATCTGTCAAACATTGTGGAGGCAGCATTACAGCTTTGGCAGGTTTGGCTGTCATTGGAGCTAGGTCTCTGGTATTTACTGATGATGTCACTGCTGATAATAATAGCAGGATGAATTCTGACATGTATATGACTTTAATACTACTGAGATTCAGCCAAATATTGCAGAACTGATAGGACAGTGCTTCACAGTTCAAGAAGATTAAGGCCCAACACATACTACAAAAGCAACTCAGAAGTTCCTTGAAATAAAGAAAAGAAATATTATTCAACTGCAAAGTCATTATCATGATCTCAACCAAACCGAGCATGCTTTTCACTTACTTAAGACAAGACTGAGAGCAGAAAGACCAACAAACAATCAGCAACCAAATTAGGCTAAAGTACAGGCCTCTCAAAGCATCTCAAAGCAAGGAAGCTCACTGTTGTGGTGTCCATATGTATTAAACTTTAGGCAATCACTGACTGTGAAGACTTCTTTTTCCCAGCATTAAAAATAATTATAACATTTATAATTATGTTATTTTGTCCAGCTACTTTTCAGGCTTTGAAAATAGGGGGACTATGCAGTTTTTTTTTAAACCCATTGAATACAAGCTGAATTTCACACTTCAATCCTGTCCTGTCTAAACAAAAGCGTAAAACGCAACAACAAAGCAAGCTTTATCCAAAATGTTCAGTTGCTGGTTAGTCAGGGTTTGGGTCACAAAATACAAATGTACAGCTTACCAGGTCTGCATATTTCTTGCACAAAGCAGCCAATTTCTCTTCAGGAGTGGCTAGGGAGTTCAGGGCCTGCATTAAAACATCAACCTCCTTCCCTAGAACATAAAGCACAACAAATGAGAAAAACTGCACTGGTAAACAGTTCATTCAAGTAGAAGACAAATGAGCAATTTTACTATCACCAGAGATTAAGGTCTGACATACTGTAATACATTAACTTTGGTTTAGATATTCTGAATTGCTGACTGACTGTGGCAACTGTGATTTTCCAATCTTGGTGTAGGTTGAAGACAAACTAATTTGCATTCTTAAAAGGAAGTGATTCATTTCACATTTTCTTCAAACTTTGGTAAGATTATCTTTTAGTGTAATTGCACTCTGCATCAGAGATTAATATTATGTAGAGGTCCTCATTTTTTATACTGATGACTTAACCTGTAAAGACCTTTACAAGTTATGAAAAATAACTGGGATGTACCAGTGTCCATGGAAAGCAGTAAGAGAGCAGAAAGGGGAATATAATCATTAGCAGAACTGATTCCACAACTAGGCACTGTAAGCTAACATTGGCAGTAGTTTGCCACTTTGGCCCCAACGGACCTTCCATTCTTTTCGCACCATTTCTGTTCGGTGATCTCCAGTGAAACACACCTGGAAGTGCTTTATTTTACGCATGTTTGAGAATCTACATGACACATTTCATATGTTCAAATAAACATGTCTTGTTGCAATATGAAAGTGATTATGAGAAGAGAGAGCAGTAGAAACCCGCTTGGGCGACGATCATTCCATTGAAAGTTTCTGTTTTCTTCATTGTATGAAGGAAAATATAGGATGATGTGTGACACACCCTGCAAACGCCTCTACCCTCTGGACCTGACAGTCATTGACCTGTCATGGGTCATGCTGTCCAGGCCGCAGCACGGGATCTCTACAGTACCTCCGCCAGCCCCATTGGCATTATTCTGGGCCAGGCCTGATGTTGGAAGGGGTGGGCATCCCCAGTTGCTCTACCCCTACCCCAGAGCCAACGCCCTGTCCCACCTCCCCAGAGCCAACCCTGATCACCACCCCCCAAATCAACCTCCTAATCCCTTCCATCTCTCATCCCCTGGTAACATCAGGCTGGATCACAGCAGACCTGGTCCACTTCCTGGCCAAAATCACCTTCACTGCAACACCAGCAAGGTCGGGAGAAGTACCACCAAGGCCAGGCTGCTGATGGCTCAGGAGATATCTGGCGCCATAGAGGAGGCAAAGGACCGCACTGCCTAGAGGGAGGCCCAAGCTCTGGCCAGAAGAGACAGGGAAAAACCAAGTTCAATGGACCAACGACATCCACCAGTATAGAACTTAATGTTTAGTCACTGCATGCCAACTTATCATAAACAGGAAATGTTCTTGCATATTGTTTTCTGTGAGTAGGTCACACTGCCATAGAGACGGAAAACGACCAGCCAGGTGGTGGCATGGCCGGTGCTGGTGACATCTGCGACAGATGGTATCATACCATCTGTGTCAGCTGGGAGGAGGAGCTGGATGACAATGCTGATTTATTTTGAAGAACGGAAGTGCTGGATGTGTTGGCATTACTGCTATTAGTTTGGAAGACATGAGAGCAACATAGTAACGCCATAAAACCAGCTGCACTCTGTGTTTATACAAGTCTCCGGTTGTGGACAAAAAAAGAACACAGCTGAAAAACTGGCACAACATGACACACTCAATCATCGATTACTTTTTAATTCAAATGTGCCTGAATGGGAATAGCTGCTCCACCTTAAGACTCACAAGTTCAGGTCAGTCTCCTTGTCAGGTCAGTTAGGTTTAATTTTTGCACTATTTTCTGATCATTGCACAACCATGGAGCTTGTGCAGAAAAAAAAAGTGACGTCGCCTATCTGGAGATACTTCAGGTTTAAACCTAATGAAAAAGGCAAGCCCCTGAATACCACTCAGACGACTTTCAAGCTTTGCAAGAGAGCTGTGCCGTTTTGATATAGTGTACACAGCTGTTGCAGCATGTGTGTGTGGGTTTTATAACACACAGGAATAAAACATCTTCAATCATCCCCTTAATTGCCAATATATGATCGGATCACCAATCAGCACAAGCCTAGCGCATGACACACATTTCAAATTCAATTCCAAAATTCCAGGAGATGTACATAAAAAAAACATTCAGTGAAGAAGCAAGAAGTCGTGATGTTACTAGGTTTTCAAAGCAACAAGTCCCTGGGTACATAAGGTGGTCGCTCAAGCAGGTCCCAAGAAAACTGGGTCTGACCTAATTAAAATTCCTTTTTGGTAAACTGAAGTTTCAAATATGTTTGATTTATAATGATACAATAAAGGCAAGACCCGAATATTAGACTATTCAATAGTCAAAACTACAAACATACATTAAACACACCTATCACTTTAGGAAATGATTTTTCTCACTAACAAATAATACAAACATTATTGCTGTTAAGGACAGAATAACAGGACTGAAAGACATGTTGCAGCGCTATGCCATCTATCTCAGCTGACAACAGTAAAATGTCTAACACGTGCTCACATGCATAACATATTTATAATATATTCTTCACACAATGTAGTTTGTGTGTTACCAGGTTCATTAAACACTGCATGAGGGTTCATGAGTGAATGAGCTCGAAGAACACAACACACTCTCTCCACTCAATGCTTAGCTAACATCAGTGCTCACTGCGGCTGAAAGCGTATCATTAACTTTTTTACCTTGTCATATCTTTATTCTTTCGCATACAAATAAACTGTAATTACATAAGGAAAGCAGAATATTAAAGGAGTGTAAAAATATTAAACATATCTCATATGCAGTTTTGTACAACTCAACATCATGATTGTCAGTGGCCAATGGCATGTTGGTCACAGGAGTTCTCACGGTTTACAGCTGAGAGCTTGCTGTGATGGTGACTGAGATATTATATGGTACAAACATTTTTCTCCTTTTTGCATTGGCAAAAGGAAATGCACTAGCCCTCATAAAGCCTCTGACAGAACTGTACTCCAGTTAAATAAAGACTCTACGACAGAAGTGGTATTAAGTCTTCCACTGCAGATGCCGCCCGCTTAGTATTTTGAATGCATCAAAAATGAACATGGTGTGGACCATAAAGATGGCTATCCTATTTGCAGAAAATGTGGATGTTGAGTGGCTGCAAAGGAGGGAACACTTCACTTCAAACACATCTATCTTCAGGAGCACCTTCCCATGTAAGTAAGTCATGACTTAAATCTCTAAAGAAAAAAAAACCTTTTAACATCCGGCACAAAAGTGCAATTTAAATAATTTTCCACATCCAAGCTCACAGCTTATGCTGTGTTTTCTGTCTGTTCAGTAAACTCTAAAATACAAACAGACACACAGACACTGGTCTGACCCTGTACACCCATGTACATGGAGCTGACATCAGTGGCTGTGTGTGAAAGTTACATGTATAAACAGGATCAGTCTGGCTGGGATGTGGCACACCTGCAGTAAATTGGCATATAATTTAATAACGCTTAGCACACTTGTGACCACACTTCTTACTATTTTGAGACTTTGTACAAATAAAACAGTCAGCTTGTGGAAAAAACAATGAGAAGGTTATCTGGACTGGAAATAAGCATTAGTTGCAGTTAGTTACAAATAGTTCAAATAAGCTGAACTTCAACCAATTACAACAGTACAATTCTTCTTTTACATTAATGCAATAGTAATAATAGTCTAGCTATATTATAAATACTAGCATAAAACTCACAGGGGACTTTTTTCTGTGTTGAGTTATTTTAATTTTGATACTTTAATTACCTGTCAATGATGATACTTTGCATAGTTTTACTAAACATTTTTGATGCAGGATTTTTACCTCTTTTTTAAATCAAAACCTTTTTATTGAACTTGCAGTTCTGAATAGTCCTTGAGAACCTTTATTTCTAACATTGCACTTCTGTAGTGTGGTATTATTATATTTATATATTTTTTATGTTTTGATGTGATATATGTTATTCTGTTAACTATTAAGGGTAAAAACAGATTTCTGTTTTTACCCCTTCAAGGCTTAACTATTTCTTCTCCTTTAAATCATTACACTTATAATAATGATTCTGAAAAATATATATACCATCAAGCCATGGCATTTTTGAGACAGTTATCATACCCTGGAAATTACATTGTCGCAATCCTAACTAGCACTATAATTGATTACTATGACTTTGCAAGTGAGGATTGCAAGATTGATGCAGGATGCAGGATTTTCTTAAAAACAATGTTCAGACCAAAAAAGTAATCTCTCCCAATCATCTTTGATGACCCACTAGAAGCATGTGGTGGTGTGTTTTTCTGCAGAGACACTGCCCTCTGCCTGAATTTCTTAATTTCTTGTTGCTTTGCTTTGTTCAGGACATTTTTGGGTGGCAACCTTTGGGTAGAGGTGCAGTCCCCCAAGCATATGGCAGCGCCTAGGACATGCGAAACGCAGAGCGGACCAAAGTAATTTTAAAACCTGAGTGAATCTGGAGTTTGCCCATAAGTCAGTGTTGATGACTAGAATAATTAGCCTGCTAACATGTTGGCATTTCTATTGCAACACATGTAAATTTCCTACTTAGCTTAGACTCTAAGCTTAGAGTGTACTTAATGCACAAAGTGCACACAAGCACCAGTGTGGTTCTTTTAAACAATGCTGCTAATTTCATGTTTATTAACCATAGAGATCTGTAGTACTGACTAGCTTTGAATCATTTTCTGTCTACCGCTCTGGTAAACACAAGCTACCGCATTCGAGCAAAAAAATGATAGTGTGTGACTAAATTTACACTCTTCTGTAATTCCTCGGTAGGATGCTGCCGGTGGACGCATGTGTCAGGGGCAGCAGACTTGCAGTTCAGTTGTTGTTGGGCGAGGGAGGAGGGGCTGATTTTGAACTGTGTGTTTACAAACTCTGACCAGAAAATGCTGCATATTCTGCCTTTAAAGTGGAGAGAGCACACACATCTGTTCATTTAAGATCAGTGGAGCAGACAGCCATGCACAACGGTGTTGATTGCAACTTCATGATATTTCAAAAATAAGACCTCAACTGCAGTAGCAGCAGCAACAGCAATAAATTTGTAATGGTAGATTGCTATGGCAAAATGTATAGAACAGAAACAGAGTATTGTTTTCAATAAAGCTTTTAAAAAAGGAAACTAAAGGTCTAGAACTCTGTCTATTTGATATATGTTGACTTTTTTCCACTCTGTAGCCTTTTTTAGATATGGATTATGTAATAATGTAGACTTTGTGTATCTATTCAGGTAATAGCAATTCATTTATATATTTATGGCAGTGAAAGGTCCAACCTGGTGAAACTGATGCTGTTAAAATTACAGAAATACAACCAGGGTTTTAATGAATACATGACTGTTTGACAAACACTGTCAAACGTCTGTCAAGCTCTGAGCACTGCTCATTTTTTACTGAAATTTTTTTACACCGTAAAGCATTGTCATAATCCTACCAAAAGCTTTGTCATCTCCAGTCTTGTGGTCTCCTCCAGGGTCAAGTTCTGCCTCACCTAAGTCGCTGGGACTGTCCTCTCTACCTGGAGTTTCACCCCTTTCTTCAGCACAGCACAACCCTAAACCAAACTCTGCAACCTCCTCCTGGTAACACAGGAACACACATCCAAATGACTTCAAAGCAACTACATCATTACACTAAACAGCAGTTTTGTCACAGTTTTGACTGAGCAGCTCCACTAAAGAACTGCAGGGGTTCAGTGCTTTGCTTAAGACACATAAAAGTGGCTGCTGTTGCAGGGAAATGATTCTCTCTACTCACCTCTGCTTCACTATTGAAGCAGAGGTGAGTACCTCTATACTGCTCTACAACTGGTTAATATTCTCAAATGGTACAGATGTGTTAATAATACAGGCTATGGCAAATCAGAGGATTTGCTTGTGAAATATGCTATTACATTAATCATGTTCAGTGTTGTCAAACACTGAACATGATTAATATAATAGCATATTTATTGACAAATAAAAGGAATAGGAATAAGTCATGTTTCAGTATTGGTATCAGATCTCAGAAATTGTAACTTAACTACAACAAAAATAGTTACTAACTGGTTGTGGCTTATCCATTGTCACTCTGAATTTACTAAACATTAAAAATGAGACACTCCACAGTGATATGAGCAGTAACAGAATGTCCCAAAACACCTTACACAAACAACCATGTTGTTTTACCTGACATGGGCTATTCAGTTCAGCTGGCGAATCACTGCCTCCGACTATTCTTCTGGTGGCCACATCAATCTCACAAACTTCCGCCGTCTCCATTAGTTCTGATCACAAGCTAGAAATTCACAGTAAGCAAAAACCCTTATATGAATAAAAATGAGATCGCTGCATTATAAACACTCATCTTAGTGAGGAGAAATAGGCGTCAGATTAGGACAACAAATAGTATGGTGGGGGTAAAAAGACCTGGAATTGAGAGGGATAAACTGACCATCAGTAACAGATGACATGGGACAAAAACTATATTGAAATGCAAGGTTGAGTTTGTTTTTTTTTTTGTTAAATTTATCAGTTGGATTCAGTTTGGCCAGAAGTCAGTGAGTAAAGACTCGGACATGCTACTTTAAAACTTAATAACTTAAAAATAGGAAAAAGTAAATCCAACTATGAGAGCACAGTATTGGAGCATAACCTTGGGATGTTGAGGTTATCCGAAGTTGGAATGACCTTTAAATCTATGCATCAATTTCCATGCACTTTCCAAGGTGCTTCTGACTCAGTGAAATGAAGCTAGAGAAATGTTTTAAGTTGTCTTAACTGCACTTTTACCACAAAAAAAATCAAAATACAGAATCCTAATATTGCAGCTAAATCATGACATATAAAATTAGCTTTTTAGTCTTTTGTATCAATCATCAATTCATCTGTGTAATTTCCTATCTGTGGATATTAATTACTAGTTAGAGAAATTGAGTTTGTAACTTGTTATCTTTATTGTCTTTACTTGGCAGAAATAGGTTTACATAACTTCCCAGTACAAAATACACATCCGATCGGAGGACTTGTTGGTTATATAAGGACACAAAAACCTGATGGCAACACCTGTGTCGATATGCTAGAGGTTAAAGATGCAGTATATTCCCGTTCTGACAACGCATGCCATCAGAGTCAACGGTGTCAGTGCAACTTCCCCGAACATTTAATAAGCTTAATGGCTGTTACAATGTGACAAACCCCGCTTGTGAGAAATAAGCGTGAGTTATCAGGAAAATACTGATATCAATTAAGCAAAGCAATAAGAAAACATCGGACAGGAAAATTTAACCACGTGTGTGCAACAGCGACAGAACACCCTTGTCAGCCGTCTTGGGACAACGATGACTCTTCCAGCCCTCTACAAAAACTGGTTAGGCACCCAATGGTTTAGCAGCCTTGTACTAACACTCCAAGATTTTAATAAGTGGATGATATCTATTGTTAGTTATATCACACTAAGCTAAACATGAAAAACATTTCAGTAGCGGAAATCACACACTAAGAAGAGATAACGTATACTCACTAAGTCAACCCAACGACAATATAGCTACAAAACCACCATTTAAGGTTAATAGGTGTGCAAAGCATGAGCAAATAATCACGAACGATAGCGTAAAAATTACTTTCGTCAACTTCGTTACAAAAATAACATGAATGAATTACATAATGTATGATAGTTTACTGAAGTGTTGTTTTTAGTAATTACGTTAGCTAGCGTTACCAACTTCAAAAAGTAAAAAAAATAGAAATGCGCGGCAAGTAACATAAATTTCCTATGCCGAATTAAAAGACACAAATTTCTACATTTCAAACGGGTCATTGGAAATGCAGTATTAGTAGTATAGTTTTGGAGATCAACAAGTTAACAGTAAACTTTTGAGATTATACATGGGAACTGGTGGGACACTCCGTGTGTTAGAGAAATAATGGCGCGTACGGTTTCTAGTTCTGGAGCTACTTCGCTAAACAAACTGAGTCATTTTTTTCATCAGTGTGACAACACTGTTGTTATACTCGTAGCGTGAGTGTATCTATTCAGACAAATCAGATATAACATTACAGAGCGCAACTGGCGGAATATCCCAAGTTAAAGGTGGAAAGGTAAAGCAAAATTTCTAACGCAAGCTAACACTGGTTTGCTATTGTTAACCGGGCTAACCCAAAGCTAACAGCTAGGAGGTGGCTAGCGGTCCTGGCTAACACACGGATTTAACTTCCGTAAATACAGATTGTGTGACAGTGAATCAAATGCTACACGCTGTGACTGAGAGTGGTCGGTACTTTCGAGTTAAAATTATCAATACGATTCAATACCTGTAAAACAAAATGTTGCTGAAATCGCAAAAGCGTCTACCTGCCTGTTTTCACAGTTCTTCTTCGTGATAAAAGTTTGACAGTGCGGACGCGACAAGGTTACTGTATTAAGTGTTACTGCCCTCCACAGGACAGAATTTAAGTAACAAAAACACCCTTCATATTTTCAATTACAGACCTGAAAGATGTAAGAACTGCGAAACTACTTTTGTGATTAAGTGATGATTCTCATTATTGCAAGAGATAAATTTCATTGAAAATAATAAGATTAAAAAAATCGGACAATCTCTTAAATAAGTTTTTCTTTCTCAATTCAAATCATTCAATTTCCAGTTAGCATGCTTCCGTGTTTTAGGATGTCCATACTCATATTCATACCATCAGGTCGTTTTTCTGTTATATGCATGTACTGACTTAACCCACAGCATTAAAGCCTCAGTCTGCAAATTTTAACAGAAAAATTATGCTAGAATGATAAAAACCTTTTTACAAAAAACTTCATTAATCTTAGGATTAGGAGATAAATAAAGTTCCACCTTTCCCAGGGATATGTTTACATATATTCCTCCTCTATGTCGATTATTCTTGCAAAAGCATCTGCTTATTTCCTTCAACTCCAGTGGACACAGAATCACAGCAAAAAATTACTTCACTACTAGTCTTCCAGTTCTGAACAAAGCAAATACCATCTCATTAATAAGGTTGGTCCAAGCTTTTAGCTTACCTCCTTTTAAAGCCATCAGATCAGTTGTTAGGTAAGAAAAAATCAAAACTTTCTTTCAATTAATGCTCTTTGCATACAACAAAGCTCAAAGAGTTGCTGACAATTAAGGTGTAAAAAAAAAAAGCATCCATTTGTTTTATGCTGTTTTATCATCATGCACCCCAAATTGTGCTTTCCCACTGTCTGGATCCCTACACCAATCAGTGAAATTTTTAAAAAGAATCCCATAATACTGTTAGGTTATTTTTAAAGTTATTTTTTTAACTATGACAATATTTTCTTTCTTTTCTATTAAAATTGTAAAATCAATCTCTAGTTCTAGCATCGACCAATTAGTACAGGCCCGCCTGTTTTGATATGCTTTCTTGCTCCATTGTTAATTTCCTAGTCCACTGATTTAAATGATCAAAAATGGTCTATTTTCAATCTTGACACCAGAACTATAACCCTTGCAAGAAAACATCTAGCTGGGGAGTTTTGATCAAAATCCATTAGCTTTACCCAGTACTGCAGTCCCAATTTAATGTGCCTTAAGCATTGGGGCATCACCATTTCCATTAGCAGAGCAGGAATGTGGGAAGTTTTAAAAGCACCACAATAGAGTCTCAATGCCTTGGTCTGCAGAATATCAGATTTTTCAAGTGCTGACTTAGCAGCTGAGCCATAAACACAATAATCATATAAGTACAGATGGTTATCATTGCCATATTTATTAAATGCATGGTCTCTCTGTATACTCCTTAGTCACACCCAGCCAGACTTCATCTTACATTAAACACATTTTCATACTTTTCATACATTTCATACTTAAAGGCCCTCTAAACTAGTTTTAATACAAACTCCACATTTATACCTCATCCTTAGATGACACTGTCATCCACAGGCAAAGAAAGCCCAAATCCTCTTTGTTGTGTTGTGTTGTTTAAAAAATATAGTTAAGTTTTATTTTTAATTTGTTGTTGTGTCCAGATTGTAATTTACACTTCGTCATATTAACATGATTACGAATCCAATATGTGACCGCCAGTATTGATAAGTTAATTAAGTGCACAGCTTTTTGTCACTAAATCCTTTTTTTAATAATTGTCATTATACAGGTGTTACCTCAGTTATTTTGGACATGGGCTTTTAAGTAACAAAGTGAATGCACCTGCGTTTATTTTTTGCCGATACAATAATCTTTTTCGGCTTTGTTCTGCAGCTGTTGGCAAGTTACTGAAAGAGATCGCATTCCATTAGCCCGATGCTGTAGTATTTTCAACTGGGTGGTCCTTACTGAGCCCACCAATAGACACACGACTCTGTGTTGGAAGCAGATTCGGATTGGCTCAAAGTAAAAAAAATATTGTCACATCGTCATCTGATTGGTCAGATGGCTTGTCCAAACGTTCGAGCCCCGCCCGTTATCTTGGTGGAGACGACGTTTTCCATCCAGACCACAGAAGAAAAAACTGCAGAGAGGGATTAACCGTCGGACTAAGGTTGGCAGGAAAAAAGGGGAAACCTCAGCTGCTTCACCGGAAAAAAATATACTTATAGAGACAATAAGAGCAGTCTTCCGTGGTGCTTTACGGTACGTTAGCCTCTGCTTTTCTTGCCATAGTGGCTGGTAGTGCTATTGATTCCTCCGCTTTAGACACACTGGTGTCAAATGACACAAAATGTTTTTGTTCGTTTCTTTTTCTTTAGATGTACATAGATTTTTTGAGTATAAATGACCAAATAATGGACCTACTGTACTGTGAAGGGATAGTTTGTGTGTTGAGCTATTTATAAAGTCCCCTGTTGTGACAGATACACTGTTGTCAGAGGATATAGATAAAAACAGTTTTGGCTTTAAACAGTGTGGAGTTCAAACAGCGGTGCTGTAGCCTTTTGTGGATTAGCCTACCTTCTCGAAATGTTAAGTTTAACTGTTTTAGGTTTTTAAGCGCCCACATTACAAAGAAAATGATTTCCCAGTAGGTAGCAGGGGTCTCCAAACAGGGAACCCCAGTGGCATCATCTATCTATCTGTCTGTCTGTCTCTCTGTATAGACTGAATTTAAAAAACAAACTGGCAAACTCCCTCTAATGTATATTAAGGTCAAATAGTTAGGTGGTGCTTTTTTGAATCATCAACCCATAGAACATTTTTGTAGAAACAATAACTGCTGCTTTGATGGTCTTAATAAAATCTGTAAATATTTTAAGATTTTAAACTATTTTTTTAAGTTATGACTCTATTTGTGACTATCTCATGCATATTTTGTTGGATATATACCATAATAAAATGGGTTATTATGAGGAGTATTTCTCTTTTCAGATGTTACTTTTACTATTTGCTTTCATTCAGAAAAATCTGTGTTTACTTTTATTGCTTTGCACAAAATGAGCAAGGGGTTTTTAAATAGCATTCTGGGTTTTTATGTTTTATGTTTTTAAGTATTTTATCTGGATGATAGGACCGGCCTGCAAACAGCTCTTGACAAAAGTTATACAATATCTAACTTATTAGCTAATAATTAGCTAAATTAATTAAAATGTTAATTGATAAAAAGTATTTGCAACTGTTTACAAGTATATAAGAAAGTTTTTGGTCATTAAACAACAAAGGTTGTATAATGAAATTAAAGTGTAGTTCCCTCTTGATTGATTAATTGATTGTAGAAAAAATAAAAATAAAATTAAAGCTGCAAGCAGCATTGGACGGGCCCTCACACCCTCAGCGGCAACTTGCTCCGGACATGGCCAACCACCGATGCTTGTGTCCGCACTGCGACCCAAGCACAGTATTTTCCTTCTTTGTCTCATGCGGGCAGGCCAGAACATAACTGCACTCACTGCTTTAAAGTGGAAATCAGGCAGTGAATGAAGCTAATCGATGTGCTAAATCAAAGTCCCCTCTATTCAACAATGACCTGGCACTGATTAAAAATGTAAACATATACATATGCTGGCTGTGTGCCTGTACACAGTCAGCAGGATGCTGCTCTGAGCAGCTTTTTCTCTCATTCAATCCAATGGAGAAAGCGATCAAACCCACACCTGTTTGAGCGAACATAGTTTTAGCTACAGACTTCATTCAAATTTTAAATGAGTCACAAGACCTTGCTCTCTAAACTTGTATTTACATGTTTTTTCTATCTTGTGCTGTTTTTGAGTTATCACAGTTTTAGTTTTAGAGTTTTCTGTGCTCTCTCTCAGGTTTAATAATGAATGTGTATTGCAGACTGCTCCGCTGCTCAGAGTGGGTCACATGACTGGCAGAGTGGGGCAGAGCAGAGGAGAGCAGAGAAATAAGGAAAACATTTTAGAAAACCTCCTAAGAAGTACCACAAACTTGATCAAATCTTACACAAATTACGATATTCTAGAACAGGGGTGGGCAACCCGCGACTCTGGAACCGCAGCAGGGCGATGAAAGAGTCTCATGCGACTCCCTGTGTCTTTGGAAAATAAATAATGAGTATTTAATTTAAATTTATTTTATTTTATTTCATTTATTTTTTACATTTAATTCTAAATTTAAAGATTATGGTGCTCTTGTAACATTAAAATAAAATGAGTATATTTTCGGTTATTCTCTTCTCTTTTTTTGTCGCTCAAAATATGCGTCACAAACGCAACATGTGCTGCACCCGCCGGCGCGCAATTCATTGGGTTTTTCAACCCCCGGTAGGCCAACTATGAATAGTTCCAACAAAAGAAAAGTTTCTGAAGAAAACAGAACATTTACCAGACAGCAAATTAAAGACATCAATTCAGCTATACTCAATCGCCAGCGTCTTTTTTCAAAATGTTCAAAATGTTTTTGTTGCATGCAGAAAAAAAAATCTTTCACTCTGTACCAGTTCATTGATTTCGTGAATGCAACACACCATAGTTTTTTTATAAATAGAATAAAGGTTAAAAAAAAGATATGTATGCGGTGTTATCTTCATTTTAGATGTCAAAAGGATTTTGCGACTCTCTGTGTTTTCTTTTATGTGGGAAACAGGTCCAAATGGCTCTTTGAGCGTCGAAGGTTGCTGACCCCTGTTCTAGAAGGAATGTTCGTTCTCTTTTCATTGACATAGGTTTGAAAGCCGTCAGACTTTTACACTAGACTGTAGGGGCCTCAGTTTTGAAAACAGTGCCTTTTTTCCCCTCTGACTTAAATGGGAGGACACAGAGGAAGAGCATGTGTCACTACAACTTTAAGGGCTTCTAAAATCCAAACAATTTGAAAAAAAAAACAAAATTACCCAATCATTTTGTTCAGCACTGTGTCCTCAGTCATCTATTAGCTTTTGAAGCCGATACCATTTACGCCCTCGGAGGAGATACATTTTGTTCAAAGTTAAATTTAGGCTGTAAATTGTCTTGGTGAGTACTACAACTTGGCTTTTGTTCTGTCTCTCTATGACATTTCTGTGGGCCGCAGTGGGGGTTTTCCTGGCTTTCCTATGTGGCGCGACAGAGTACAATTTGGCACTTTGGGGGTCAGTTTTTCCATTTTATCCAATTTTTCACCAGACCTGGTGTACGTGCCAAATTTGGCCACTTACGGTGCTTGGGCCCTAATTATTGAACATGGAGGAGTGCAGATGGTGCATTAAGCAGTCTCACAGCCTGAGGGAAGAAGCTGCTCCGTAGTCT
>JAPZDZ010096937.1:0-11163 GCA_029783805.1 Acanthurus tennentii
ACCAAAAGAGCTCCAAGTAACGAGGAGACAGCGGAGATGTAACTGTTAGCAGGAGCTAATGTTACCTAGCTACATGTGAGTAACAACACACACGAACAGAGTAAAAGAAAAATATTGAGACACATAATATTTTTAACTAACCATTCAGAAACGTCCTGCTGCAGCCGCAGAGTTGAATTTCTTCAGGAGCCTCTCCTTCTGGGTCAGACTCTGGATCAAACTGGTATGGCTGGACCACAGTGCTTCTACGAGCCATACCGACATACTGTGTGTAAACATTAGCGTATGGTACCGGAGCGCAAGCCACGCCCCTCTCTTCCAGAGAGACAGGGGGCGTGGCTTGGGCTGAAGGAGGACAGGCCCAGCTCACAAAAAACAGCGTGTTCTCAGTGGAGCTCACTAGAGAGAGTTTTCAGGGCGGCTGAACTCCAGGAAAAAAATGTTTTTTTTCGACAACAAAATTCAAATTGACTGTTTTGGGACCTCTGAGACCTATGTGAACCTGTCGAAAAGTGGCATAATATGGGACCTTTAAAAAAAAGACTAAGCTCATCCACTCAGTTTGAATCATTTCAAGATGGGGAATATTTCAAACAAAACCAATTTTCTGCTGTAGAGGAACCAACAATAGTATTAATTCTCTACACTGACAATTTTGAGGTTTGCAACCTATTAGGAACATCGCGTAAAAACCACAAGATCACAGCTGTTTATTGGGTCTTAGCAAATATAACACCTGGACTGCGCTCTACACTTTGTGCAATAAACTTGGCCATTCTCTGCAAGTTTGTTGATGTTAAAAGATTTGGCTATGATATTGTGTTAGAGCCTCTCTTAAAAGATTTATCTGTTTTGGAACAAGAAAGAGTTTTCGTTGCCAGTGCTGGAAAGAATATTAAAGGAACAGTATATTGTGTGGCAGCAGACAATCTTGGGTCCTTACGTTTGCAGGTTCTGCTTAGGACATCGCTCTGAATACTCTCAAAAAGAAGTAAGCTGTGGAGAATTTCCACCTTGAACAGAGAAAGCCCATATTTTGCATCTCAAAACTGTAGAAGAAGATCTGACCTTGCCACATTGCTTTGGGGTCAAGAAAGCTTGCCCACTGACAAAGAAGCTGAGGTACTTCAGTTTTGTTCGAGGTTACCCTCCTGACATACTCCATGACCTTTTTGAAGGCATTGTGCCTTCAGAATTAGCACACTGTCTGAGTACTTTCATTAAGAACAAATATTTCACATTACTTGAACTTAATAACTTAATCAAGCAGTTTCCTTTTAAATTTACGGATGATCTTGACCGCCCTCAGTCCATCCCAGTTTATTTTGCTAGTCGTGGTACTGTAGGAGGAAATGCTCATGAAAACTGGGCACTGATAAGGTTACTGCCACTAATCATTGGTTCAAGGATACCCATTGATGATCCAGCATGGCAAATTCTTATGACCATTAAGGACATTGTAGAGCTCTCAGTGGCCCCTCTACACTCCCCTGAAAGTGTTGCTTATCTTGACTAGAAAATATCTGAGCATCATCACAGATTGCAAGAACTTTTCCCTCAACTGAGCTTGACACCCAAACACCATTTTTGGAGCACTATCCAGTTCTCATAAAAGCCTTTGGTCCTGTAGTTGGATTGTGGACTATGCGTTTTGAGGCCAAACATAGGTTCTTTAAACGTGTTGTGAGGTTCTCAAGCAAATTCAAGAATGTCTTGCTGTCTCTTTCAACAAAACATCAGCTGTCAATGGCTTACAATTGGCAAAGAAGTGTAGCTAAGCCTGCCCTGATAATCAGTATAGTGTCATCTTTGCCTTTGGAAGTACTGCATGTTCAAATCCAGGAGTGCATTAAGAAACTGTTTCCTCAGCTGCTAAGTGTACAGTTGTCTAACACTGTGACATACCATGGAACAAGGTATTCGACCGGGATGATCTTACCATATGGTTCTACAAGGGGGCTCCCGGACTTAGTCGAGATTGTATAGATGTTGACCTTGGAAAGTGGTCTTTATTTCATTGTGAAGAAACTGAATGCTTGGTACCAGGAGCATCTCAGATCTTTTCTGTTGGAAAGCTGTGGGGACATGATTCTTGTTCATCAGCACAGCCTTCCAGATGTCTATCCATTTACGGCTTACAGTCTTGGAGGAAAGCGCGTGGTTACATTGAAACGCTACATCTGTTGCACATTTTAAATTACATCTCCATCACAAACTGTACGGTGTCGACTGCCCACCATTCACTTGTTCTCAGAGGGTTATACTAACTTTGGTGCGTCATGGAGGTACAAGCTTTTGTGTCAAGATTTTTTAATAATTTTTTTTCTCACTAGGCCAAGTGGCATGGATTCAGTAATGCTCTGGGTGATTTTTGGACACAGAATTGAGAAACTGACTCTTCTGTCTGGTATACCGGGTACTATGGAGGAGCTAAATTTGGCTGTCAAGCAGACATTAAATATCAAGGATGACTTCAGCCAGCAGTATTTAGATCAAGATTTTGAGGACTTTTTTACTCTCCACTCCACTGCTCAAATTGAACACAAAGCCACAATTAAGGTTGTGACACTCGAACCAATAGTTCTCAATTTGTATCCAGTGCCACACAATGAAAGCTGCGATGAAAGTGTGACCTCAGAGCAATCCTTTAATCCAGTCTCCACAAATTCCACCACACAGGAGTCCCCTAACTCATGTGATTCTTGTGCAAGCACAATCATCCTGTCACCAAATAGAAGCCCACAAAGAAAGCCATGGCCAGCTGAATTCATCATTCCACAGTTCTCTGTTGAAACTGAAGTTGTTCTTGAAAGAGCCAATGAAGTTTACAAAAAAGATGGCACATTGCTGACTTATCCAAACATCAAGTCGACCATACTTGAAAGGCTAGCTTAGTCCATTTATACTTACACTGCCTATCCATCATCCCTGCAAGTTCTGTCTGTTGCTGAAGTGCTTATTAAGGCCCACCCATGTCTGAAGGATCCAAGGAGCTCTTCAGGTCTCGGTGGATGGCAGACTAGTATTAAATACAAAAGAGCGAACTACAGAACAAAGCTAAGAGGCTATGGTATGCCAGATGTTATATGCAATTCTCTGAAAAATAAACGCCCTGATGATAGGAAGTCTGCAAAAAAATGTTAAAAAAGCAAGAAGAGCTGAGGTCAATTTCCTCCCACCCTACCCAGCAGGTGAAGATGAGCACAGCTTGGAAAAAGCAAGGGAAGATCTAGTCACTGAGTCAAAGAAAACGAAAAGACAATCAGTGATAAAATGAGCAAAACATTTGCCCTCAGACGACATGAAGTCATCAATCAGTTTCCAAGTGTTCAAACCTTGAGGGACCGTTGGCCTGCCCTGTTTAATTATTCTCAGGTGAATTTTCCTTTGTAATTACTGTCAAGAGATAAGAAATGAAAATGTGACAACAGTGATTTAGTAAGGGCGTTATAAAGAATCTTGTCTGATTTACTTGATCAAGCTTGATGTTAAAGTAATACAAAGTATTGATGTGCCTCCAAAAACTCTTGTATCAGTTGTCCAAGAAGTGATGTAATACCATTGTCTCTCTTGTTGCCTTTTCGTTTCAGATCAGTGCAGAATTTCAGAGAATTACCACTGTGCATCTGGAACCCAAATTTATGTCTGGGTTGGACCTTCACACTCCCAAGCTACTGAAGCTGTTTCATGCTAAAGGTGGAGCACTTGGACAAAGACTGAAGAGCATCATGGAACCACTGGAGGTACAATACTTTTCAAAATCAAAAGTAGCTCTGTTCCATAAGATTTCCAGGCAACAGTTTTTTTGTACTACTCAAGGTGACAAAATCTAATAAAAATTTTGGAAGTACATGTCTAGATAATATTTTAACATGATGACCATTTATAATTTGTAATTTATTTATTTATTTTGAGTTTTGGTGCCTATCTCAGCCGATTTAGGACAAAGGCAGGGGACACCCTGGACAGGTCGCCAGTTTATCACAGGGCTACACACATAGAGACATACAACCAAGCACGCTCCCATTCACACCTATGGACAATTTGAAATAATCGATTAACAGGGAGAACATGCAAACTCCTCACAGAAGGATCTCAAGTGCCCTAACCGGGACGCGAACCACGGATCTCCTAGCTGTGAGGCGCCGCTGCTAACCACCGAGCCACTGTGCAGCCCTAAACAGTGAATAAGGGGCCTAAATAAACTTGAACTTAAAATTTTGCTTTCTTTTGTCATCCACCCTTACATTGACATGGGTGACATAGAGCTTTTCATTAAAAATCTTTGTGTTGTGTTATGCAAATTTTTAATTTATATGCTACAATTTTTCAAAAAGTTTTCTGCTATGGCACTTATTACATTTTCATGTTCATGTTGCAGGGCACCAGGAACATGGAGGAACTTGAAGAGCTTGTAGTGGCAATAAGTGTGATAACAAAGGACATAGCCTCCAGAAGTGACAGCCTAAAGGAAATTGGAGTTGTTGTTGAGGGCATGGAAGTCATTAAAGGGCTTGGAGGTATCCCAGGGCTTGCTGTCTCCTCCTGGGCTTGACCTATGCACTAAATCTCGATTATCCCAAGCAACTGAAATACACCTTTGAAGTATTCCAAAAACTTTTCTTGGAATTGGATGCATCAAAACTGTCAACAAAAGTTCAGTCCCTCAAGAGCAAACTTCTGGCTTGAAGTGATACTTTTTTTATTTGACATCAAAACTGATATAATTTAGACCCCCTCTGAGGTGAGGAAGCAAACAGAGGATTTTCTTTTGGAGCCAAAACAGTATGGACCTCTGTTTTATTTGTCCCAAGCATTTAATTTATTTGTAAATTTAAGTCATTGAGACAGTGTAGTGATGCCCTAACATTTCTTAGTTTTAGTTCTTCTACTTGGTTCTTCTCGACAGGTCCTCTGGCGACTGTACTCATTTTTGTTTTCACAGAAATATTGTTCAAGGTCAGCATTTGTAAAAGTTTGCACTGAAATGCTGTAACTTTGCTTGTAAAAATTAAAAATATTATTTTTAATAAGCATTTATTGTTTGTTCTGTTAATTGAGATTTATTTCCTCTGTACTTTCTGGTATCGACAGTGATCTCACCTTAAAACGTATGTCATGAGATAAACACAATATACCTAAGTAAGAATTATGTTAAGATTTAATTAAATTCACTGAGTAAATTCAAATAAATTCACTGATTTAAAATATGTCATTATTACTCAATTACATGGTACTTTTATGTAAAATGTAATTATGTTTTACCAGTACTTTTTACAAAATCTTGACATTTCTCCTTTTGATATCTACTGAATATTTTTGTTTAGGTTTCAATGAATTCCTTTATGTGTTTTGAGTAAATCTACTCATATTAAATAGTTAACTCTAAAGGGTCTTGTTTAATCAAAATGTAATCAATTACAAACATGATTATATTTAATTAATAATATTGCATGCAATTGCGGCTACTGCAAGGGGTGTGGAAGACAGGCGCGAACCTGCCTACTTTGCATAATTTCTAAACATTTAACTTTACACTTGGCAAGTGATATAAGATTTAGATTTAGATTTAACATTTAGATTTACATATAATATTTAGATTTAGATTTAACATTTAGATTTAACATTTAGATTTACATATAAGATTTAGATTTAGATTTTACATTTAGATTTAGATGTAACATTTAGATTTAGATTTATTTTTCATGTGTACACATTTTTAACAATTATAGAACATGCTGTTTTTACATGAATTTTTGTCTCAAATGAAAGAAAAACGAGCTAAATGTGAGAAAAGTGAGCTAAATGTTCACAAAATGTTGCCTATTAAACATTGACTGAACTTTTACAATTGGTGCCCCATATTGAACGTCTCTGCACATGGGTCCTGGTTCCTTAGACCATACCGTAACAATTTTGTTGGCTCATATTGGCTGGCGATCAGTCACTACCAGTTTTCTGGCTTCTGTTTAATAAAGGTTACACCTACTATGTCACAGTACTGCTGAGGAGTGCCCAGGGCTCAAAAACATTTTGCCTGCCGCTTTGCATAATTTAACAGTAATAAATACTTATTGGTGAGTGCTAACAACTTCTTCTTAAAAACACATTGAAAAGTCAAAAAAAAAAGTCAGACTTCTCAAATGACAGATGGCAGATGTCTGATCTGGTAAAAACTATTAAACAGAGCAATTACTCCTCCTCTTTTCCTAAGGACTCTGGCCTCACACATAAACATCTTGGGGATTTGATTCAATAGGAAGGATAAAAACACAAATGGTACTTAAACTGAAAAACCTGCTCAGTGTTTTGGGCCAGTAGCTTTCCTGTCTCAGCCCCAGCTGTTCTACAACACAGGGCAGAAAATCTATGATGTTGTAACAACCACTTCTTTTAATGCTACCTGCCTACTTTCAACCAAAAATGTTTTACTCAGTCCCCAAACAGACCATCAAAATTACATTTATTGTTATATGCTACTCTTTAGTCAGCCACTTGTATCTTTTTAGCAGTGTGTATCTAAAATATCTCAGTTTAGAGAATACAGGAGAAGGAAGAAGAAAAAATCTCCTAGCAATGCCTCAGAAAATCAGAGCAAGAACTAGGTTAGAAGTTGTTATGTACCAACAGGTAACCAACAGGGCTTTTCGAAAACCAAATTGTGAATTTAGATTAGATTCTTTGGTTAAATCTTTTCTATTTCCTTTGTGTATTGCATTGCATTAAGAGATAATGGTTCAAAGTGTACTGGCTTTTAAACACAGACCTAAAACTTATAGCAGATGTATAAAGTATTTTCATTACGGAGAGTGCCATCTTCTGGTCAAACAGCATCTTTTGGTACAGATATAAAATTTACAGCTGCCTCTGAGTTTTGATTCATACCTACAGAATTCAGTCAATAAGTAATAACTGTTGCTAGTTAATAACTGTCAACTGTTCCAGTACATTACTGTATTAAAATATACAGTATCTTTAAACCGTCAATTCCTGATACTGAGAAAAATGGTTTAACACATATATTTCCTAGAAAACAAGTTGGAGTCTAGTTTTGGTTAAATTTGATAAAATTTCTTTTATGGTGTCCTCAGCATTATCCTAGTTTCTTTTTTTTAAATGAGGAGCACAGACATCATGTGGTGCAAATAATCATATAAATGGTCAAAATGAGGCTAATTTAAAATACAAATAATTATGTTTTTTTCAGCCAGCAAAATTAGATTATATTTTACATGCTGATCATATGATATTAAGCCTTTATTTAGACCTCTGAATCACTGCCTTAATCTCTGATTTTAGAGTAAAACAAGCAGTTATTTGGAACAAACAATCAGTTCATTGTGATTATCAGGCTAATAAGCTAAATATTTAATTTGCTGTGATACTTGCAAATGAAGACACCTGTTTGATATATGTAGTGGAGAAAAAAAGGATTAAATAAAATATAAAGTAGAGTCTCAAGTACCGTTATTTTGCACCACTGCTGCTGAGTGTTTGCACCTGGAGGACATGTTAGCTTAGTCCACTTTGTGATGATAAATATGAAGCTTTATGAATTGTAGTGATTCAAAGTAAGTCTCTGCTAATGAAAACACTGCCAGTGTACAAGTCACTCAGAAAAAACTGAGTTCCTAGAGCATTACTTGATCTTGCTCACTGGGTGCCGCCATATCATTATAAAACTGAATCTGAATTAAAAACATTTAGTGGGAAAGGATTTCTCATCACACTGGGTATCAGTTTAAGATGAGTCCTGTACATGAAATTAAAAGATTTAAACTCAGCCACAATGTGTTATTTATGATAACCAGTGCACTGTATCCATGTTGTTGATGCAGTATTACTGTAGTGAACAGAACCTTTCCAAAGCACACTTTAGACCTCATATGCTAATCTATAAATGTTAATGTTACATTTTGCTGTGATGTTTAAAAATTGGTAATTGTTTTTAATGATATACATTCTGACAGTTTAAGACTAAAAGCTTCTATTACTCTCTAACCATGACTGAATAATGCAGTCAATTAACAGGCAGCAAAAACAAGGAGCATTTACTTATGACTGAGGGAACTTATCCTGTTTCTGCTTCAGGGCTGTAATTGTGCATATTACAACTAATGAGTGGCAATTTTCATCAGAAACTAAGAATAAACATGGATCTTATGTCTATAAAGAGTCTTTAATTCTTTCACTACCCCATGATTGCTTTTATCTTGATTTACACTGCATCATAACAGAAAGTAAAGACTAATTTTACTCAGCAAAGTTCAGTAAAATGGATTAAAAGCATAGAAAAGGTAGTGTAGTGTTGATCTGATCTTCTGCTTGGTGAGTTTGGGTTTGTCCATTACATTTTCCAGCAATAAGACAGTAGCCAGGACTAACCCTAATGTCTCTTATCCAAGCTCTCCTCTCTCTGCTGAACAGTTCAGCTGGTCTGACTGGTCAACCCTTCTTTTCCAGTGCCAGTGGGTATATTACTGCCATGCTGTCATGTTTCTCCAATAAGGTAGAAAAAAAATAACAGATAAAAAAGAACACATCAGGTTTTTTCAAGAGCCACTAACTGCTGTATATGTATGCATGGCCATTGATATGGCATTTAGCAAAATGCTACAATGGACATGGAACATTGAAATCCCTTCTTTGATTATTACTTAATAAAAATGCCTCACTGGAGTTGTCAGGATAATGTGAACAGAGAAAATGCATAAATTAAACATATGTCAACAAAAACAGTCTAACCATAATAAACAAGTTTGAGGATTTAAAGACAAGCTGTGTGGAACACAAAGGATGAAGCTTCAGCAATGACTGGCATATGGAGTGGGATGGCTGTTAAAATGCAATGAGTTAATCACCCGTGACCCACAAATAAATACGTTTGGCCATCCCTTATCCAGTTGAATGCATGTACCAGCTTGCAGACTTCAGTTTAGTTCATTTGTTTTTTGAAGTTAGCACATAATTTGGGCTAAGCTTTTGTGGCCAATATGTTTTGCTGGTTGAAAAGATGAAATTAAATGTCCATTGTGGGTGTTTGCAATTGGGGATGTTAGTATCATTTCATGATGGAATCTGTGGATGGTCAACAGGTGATCTAAACACACACACAAAAACGTATTTGTCAAAAGCTGAACTGTAACCAGAGATAGCATTTTGACTGTGCGCTATTCACAGCTCGTCGGTGTTTTTTTCTAAGTTAGTGGAAATGGTTAAACATAAGGTTCAGTCCTTTCATCACCCCAGTATTGTCTGTACAGGCTATAAAAGAGGTGTCATAAGCACATGCATGCATATAATATACGCATATACAGTATATGCATATATATTCATTTGTATATCTACGTATCTGTCTATCCATCTGTCTTTCTCTATAGAAATATATGTATATATGGATATAGATATAGATGTATGTATACGAAGGCTGACATTTTTTTAATTTGCAGTTGTGTAATGTAGACTCACTACTTGTCTTTCTGATTTTATGTGAGATAAAGTGTGCTCCAGTTTGTCTGTGTGCACCAGAAAAATGCCCTGTCTTTGATAATTGCTGAAAGATGATTAGCTCCAAATCATCCCAGATGGCCCTTGCTGAAGTTATGGATTAAAGTGCACAGTGAAGGCTTTTCAAGTAAGCTATGAGTCAGACTCATAAAATGGTAACAGCATTGTTTACTTTGCAGAAAACAGGTGTAAGAGGGTTAAATGTGGTCCTTAAATCACATCCGTGAGCTTGTAGTTTCCACTATAACAGTTATTATTAAACTGTTATCTAACACCACCTCCTTTGTCCACATGCTTCTTTGGCTCCACTGCCTATCAATTAACAACAACCATGCACATCATTATAATACCCATAAAACACTTTTTGTGGTGAAATAACATGCCATGTAGTCACTCTCATATGGTCACCTTGCCCAGAAGACAAAGCTTTTCATTACCAGAAGGTCTACCTACTCTCTTCTGATCAGAAGTTGCGGTGGGAATTTTCTTTGCAGGGTGGGGCTAAGTGTGATAAGTCTGCTACATCCATGGCCTGTGCTCAAAAATGCAGAAAACATGAATAATACAATATTTGGTTGTTCTGAAATTTTGGAATGGAATAGATGTGGATGATTACAGGATAGTATCCAGTGATATTGGTGATCCCCTGAGATTTAAGCCTAAATTTCCCTTTAAGCAACAGCATTAAACAACTCAAAAACTATTTTTTGGATTACCAAAAAACTGCATACATATTTATTGTACATATAGGATTGAAACCCCACAGTTTTTTCTGCCACTCTTTTATTCATATCTATATCAACAATCACACAGAAAATAGCACATGTACCAAATAATTATCATTGCAGTCTGTAATGACATTAATTTGGTACATGATACAAGTTATAAGAATGATTAATGCTCCACGTTGCATAAACTTCAACAATTTAAGCACTCCATGGGCTTTATTTACCACACAATATTATCTCTAACATCATGAGGTTAATGGAAAGCCAACAGCAAAGTAAACAGAGCTTTAAAGCCTATCTCCATCTATTGTCTGTTGTTATTACTAGTAATCAAATTGAAGTTTTTCCAAACTACAGCTTCTCCCTAAATATTAGGACTGTTCAGAAACTAAACTGTTCAAGAACTGGTTACACATGGTTAATTTAACCATCATATGTAATGCACATATAATAATACTGATCAAATATTTCATAAAGTATGTGTTCTGTATGTAACTGGGTGCAAGGAAAGAAGGGAATGTGATATACCTATGTTAATATTAGGAATGAGTGAGTACATCATTATCTGAATGTGTTTCTATTCTTTGAGTGGAAGAAGTTGAACCAAAAGTGGATGGCACAAACCAGAAGTTGTTCTTGAAATTAGTATGAGTTTAACAGACGCGGTGGTATGACCTGGCATGTGTTCTGTGTCCCTGCTACGTCGGGGCCTGGTGGGTCGCGACGGGCTTGTGGCTGTTGTGCCTGGGTTGGTCGCTCGCGGTGCGTTGCCCCATGTGGGGCGGGTTGGGGTGCATCCCTGGCGCTCGTGGCTAGTGAGTCTGCTGTGTCCCTCTGGGTCTGGATGTGTCGGGGTGTGGGATGCATGCCGGGTGGCATCACTGGGGGGGGGGGGGGGGGGGGGGGGGGGGGGGGGGGGGGGGGGGGG
>JAPZDZ010097723.1:0-17274 GCA_029783805.1 Acanthurus tennentii
TCACCTGGTTTAATCCACGTTTCCGTCAACAAGAGGAAATCCAACTCACGTGTTGAGAAGAAATCATTCAGGATGAACGTTTTATTTGCAACAGACCTCGTGTTAATGAGAGCAAAGCGCATCGGTGTGTGGTCAGTTTGCACAGATGCACGAGCAACAGGGCGCAGATGTTGCTGCACGGAGCCTCGTCTGCAGACGCTGACACGCCGCGGGCGGCTAGGATGTTCGTAGCCGGTGCCTGGGACAGGTGAATGGAGCCAGCTGATCTCCGAGGAGCGCCACACGAAGAAGCCGTCGTACTCCCAGGAAAGCCTCACGAGCCGACGAGGATCATGCACTGAGGGCACTGGGCCAGGTAGGCTCTCAATCTGACGAGTGCACCGCTTCGTTTCCCCCTCTTTCTGTGGCGACGTTTGCGGGGCAGGTGAACAGGTAGACACTGCAGGTAGTGGGGCACAGATGCCAAAAACGGTGGGAGCGTCTTTGATTGTCCCCTACAGCCATAGATCGTAGGCTTTATCAATGAATCACGAATATTCAGCAAGGTCTGGCGATCATACATCAGTAGCGGTGACACATTCTTAACAAAAACTGTTATTAACAACAGTAGGAGCAAAACACAGAGCAGAGGTAGACGGCCTGCCATGTACAGCGGCGCCATCTTGATTCCGAAGTCAAAAGTCTTGTTGTGCGTGGCCCCCCGCAGCCAGCCAGTCATGTAGTGTGAACCACATAATGACTCTAAAACTATGGACAACAGACAACTAGTTGTGTATTGTGAACAACACAATGATCTGATGGCTTTGAAAGTTGTATAGTATAGTGTGAACTTGGCATTAGGTGTAATCCTGCTATGTTGCTATGCCCGCTGGACCATTAATTAGGAGCACATAACAAAAAAACATGCTGAGGTGAGAATATGGGATCTGGACAAGAGCCATGTTTTCATAGCGCTGTAGCTGTTTCTGGTAACATTTAATTTCCTATCAATTCTTCACAATAAGATTCCTCTGTTATATTGTTATTTAAAGGTTTTGTTTTAAAGCAGCTTATTCAGGAAATGTTGGGTTTCCATCACAAGTAACTTACACAACTACTTCACAGCTCAAAGTAACACTCATGTGGCACCCATGAACAGACTTGGAGGGGGGTAATCAAGAGGAGCAGCCTGACTAGTCTGACTAGTCCGAACCTAAGTAGCATGTTGTTAATAGATTTCTACACGACTCATGGATTGCACAAAACAAACACCATTCTTGAGCATACACTATTTCACAAGAATACTTGGTATGGAGAAGAACACTGGGTTGGCCTCAGGGAAGTTCTGGCAAACCTCTCAATGGCTCAGGGAGCATAAGCAGGGCTATGCACGGCTGTGTTCAGCTGGGGAGGAGAGCTGCTGACCTAGACTGGGGCTGGATAGTGGAAAGAGCACTTAAAAGATCATCTGGAAACAACTAACACATCTGCTGTGAAGAAGGTGGAGTCTGAAGACTCATGGGCAGACTCACCCATATCCCTACCAGAAATGACTGAGACAGTCACGATACTCTAATGCAGTAAGGGGGCCAGAAATGAGAATTGTTCTGAGACAATGAAAGCCCTGGGCATGGTTGTGCTGTCTTCCCTGATACATCTATTCATGTGCCATGTGAAAATCGATGACATTGCCTGAAGAGTGGCAGACTACGGGAGTGTTTTCCATTTTCAAAAGGTAAAGAAGCTCCCATGAAGAGCTGAAAAACACCAGCTCTTGTGGTTTTGGGGAAGAAGGACATCTAGAATGCCCAGCTTAGTCTGCTGCCACCGCGACCTGACTGCACATAAGCACCAGACAATGGATGGATGGCTGAACATATAACCATTGCAAGTGTCACTATAAACTGGAAGTATATATCTTTATATATGAAATATGATTAACAAATAAAATGCATTACTGTAATTCAAAAGTACTTAATAAAGTACTTTAAATTAGCACCACATTGAAGAGATTTTATACAAACAAATTTTGTTAATAATTATGTACTTTTGATTTGATAAAATTTTCCAGGCAGGACTTTTAATTTTATTTGTTGCCTTTTTAAAATGCCATAATAATAGTTGGATCAAATAAACCAAAAAAACAGATTTACGAGCAACTTTAAAAAAATGGCGTGCACTTTGTAAATGAAATAAATGTAATATTAAGGGTGATGCGTGCTTATATTGCCCTTATAGTAATATATTCTAAACTGCTACAAATACGCCACATAAATCTTGGTACATCCTGAAAATTCTATATCATATACCTGTGATGCAAAGTTGTCAGCATTATCTGATCTTGTGAGTGAGGTTCTGAATAGGGAACAGAATCAATACTCTCTACTGCTACTGATACATCAGCTACTGCTCCAACTAATAGTAAAACTCAGTTTGTCTATCCTGTCAATCAATACATTCAAAACAGCATACCACTTGTGTTTCTCCTCATTCGAGTTTAGTTACAAGTGCAAGCTGCTGTAATGTACCATTATCTCTTTGAGGTCCTTTTCCTGTAGATTCTGCATTGGGTCAATAAAGTTTTGCTTGACGTTTATGTCCAGGGAGTCCTTCACATCTGCCATCTGCCTCATGGCCTCACCCATATCAACCAGAGCACAGCCTACAGTATAGAGAGAGAAACCACATTGTTTCAATAAACCTAGGGTCTTTTCAGCATTGAACTGTAACAATAATCATTTGAAAACTAGCACCATGTCTTATTCTTGATTTCTCAAGAAAGTTTTCAGCATCAGCATATTAGCATATGAGCTTTCTCTTTTAGGCTTTCCATGTTGTTGTAGACATTTTCTGAACCTTTAAATCTGGATTTACTACGTAAAGGGATTTACAAAAGCCCATGTACACAGTCAACCATCAGTGATCCCATACTGGACTTAATAAGTACATTTTTTATCAGTGAGAGAGGATCATAAACAGATAATTAAATAGACTGAAAAACAACATGCATAACAATATGCATCATCTATGGTCCAACTATCCAAGCAGGATGTCCACAACTGTCTCCAACTGAAAATGTGAGGTGCATAATGAAAGGAAAAATTTACTAACAGAGGCTGAAATGTTGTGCAAATCAAGTCATTTATCAAGCAGGAATGAACTTTAATGATTATTGTCCTCATTTTCCGAGCACTGACTGAGTTTGGTTTGATAAAATTATGTCACTTAGTTGTCAATATGCCTTTGCCCTGACTGGTTTGGAATATACTGCAGGCATCAAATTCAGAATAAGTACATATTTTCAAAACAAGTGATTATAATTTTTTAACATAGCTTGCCATTATACTGTACACAGCTTAAAACAGGTTAAAAAAGATTTGCAAATCAGGCCATTCTATGAATTTATGCTTTACTCAGCAGCCAAGCTTCATGTCCCATAAGTAATGAACAAAAAAGGTTTATTTTCACAGGAATACAACCTAACTTCCCTGTCGGCTCAGACTTATTCATCAGTAGGTTTTTCATATATGCTTACATTTGAATATTTGAGAGTACATTACTGCTCCTTGTTCATACAGGCAAAGCACAAGAGTTTAATATCAGCTAACATTACATTTTTTTCTTCTTTGTGCTAAAGTTACTTGTGTATGGAGAGTTTCCACAATTTTAGCCCTGCTTTTTTGGAAATGCTAGAATAAGAAATGGTTGTAAATTCAAATCTGAAAAAAAAACTTTTGTATTTGTATATATACTAAAAGTCATTAAATTAGCTGCCATAAAGTTGTGGCAATGTGTTTTATGTGACCCTGCTGCATGATTGTTTGTCTGAAAAGGCAAAGCCTTTCAGCAGCCCTTGCCATTATTATCAAGAATAAAAGAATTTATACCAAAAACAGAGTCCTCTCCCAGTTCATGGCCATAGCGCAGCATGCAGTCTCCTAGCAGGCCTTCAGTCTGAGGATAGCCAGTGGTCTTCACTTGCCCTCGGATCTTAGACACTGTGTTCAACATGTTCAGTTTGGCTCTAGAAGCTATGGGAAAAACAATTAGAATATCAAGAACTAGATTTATTTTGCAAGACAGTAGTACAGTCGTAAACAAAGGAAAAGCAATGTCTTTAATAAATTAATATATCTATCTTATATCTTTAATAGATCTATCTTACCTGGGTTCGGCTGAAGGTACTCTGTTGTTTTGGACATGAGGTCAAACACTGACTTGTTGGTCACCTCAATTTTCTGATGGAAGCAAGACAAGAGTGTTACAAAGAACATGAAAGTTAACATTTGTTAGGGATATTTATAACATTCAATTTAGTCATTTATTAATTAAATTGTCTAAGCTTTTAAAGCGGTTAAATATACCAGTATTGTAAAAGAAACTGTGTTAATTATGAAAGCATTTCTATAGATTCTATGAGAATAGTTACCTCTGTATGCTCCGGCAGAAAAAAAGTACTATTTAAATACAACCTTGCTTATATTCTTAAAATCATAAACTGCAGTTAAGGCAAAAGGGATACATTCAATGCAAATCTGTACAATCCTCTTATTTGGCATCCGTCTTTACATCAAAATACACACATCATTTTTTTTTCAACAGAGAACAATATACACAAGTTAACAATTAAAATGTTCTAAAAGTTTTCTTGTTTTAAAAAGAAAACTTGGGAATATCAGTTTTACGACTATAGCAACTTTGCCTTAATTTGTAATAATCTCAACCTAAAAACATTGGGAACAACTTCTCTCCATCCTTTTTTTCCTTTGCTTTGACCAAGTTTATTTAGTGACTAAATATCCTACATGGATGCAGTAAGCATATCAGGAGGCATGCCGGTGCTGAACGTGACCTTTTTAATTACATTTATTAAATATTTAGGAAGTAATTATTATCTACTTGAATGCTGAACCTGGGAAACAGTTTTCATTCTTTCATGTTTCTAACATGCTGAATGACAATAAAATGAATCTGAATCAAATGGATTTCCTGGCTCGTCCCATCAAGTTGAACAGTCAGTTGAATTGAAATTGATCAATTAAAAATGCCTCTAGGTGTTGACACTAGCTATGGGGCGTGTAATGTCTTTGGCTACCAGTGGCTTGTGCCACATCTTTCTCACATCTGGAGACAATAGGGAGGCAACTTCTGCTGATACATGCCTTTGTCTTTCATTGGGACCTGCCGCTGGTGCTAAATGCTTTGCAGCCCTTTTTTTAAGGCTGTAATTAAAGAGAGTTTTGTTGCCTTTCTCTGACCTCAACCAAGAGAGTGAGTGAGATGTGTTTCTCATGGGTCCAGCTCAGCTGCATGCATGCTTTGTGGGGACTGTAGCAGTCTGTAAGACTGTAACACTTTTCTTGACCCCTCTTTTGTTCTCAATAATGTGAGAACTCGTTTCAGGTTGAGAGCGATTACGTAGGTGGCCTTTGTCCCCTCTACAGCACAGAACACAGAGGTCAAACTGCATATGCTTTGCCCAGTAGGTGCTATTGCATGTCTCATGGAACATACATAGGTCCACAACCCCACCCCAGATAGAGCAATTCCACCCACTTCCAGGTCATTATTATTACATGGGATTGAACCTCCTAAGTCTATGCTTTCAGTTGCCCTGTCTTTAACTGTTAAATTAAGCAATATTACACCTGAGGGTGTGCTTTGACTTCAGCAATGCTTGTGGACTTCTATTCAAGCACCTCAGTCCCACTACTATATTTTCACTTTTAATCCTCTTTTACTGACTGGAATGTGTTTTCTGTAATTTTGTACATTTTACAGTTTAAAACTGTAACCTCTATTGTGTTTTTACTTGTGTTTACTCTGTAAAGTACTTTGAATTTGCATCAATGTTTGAATTGTGCTTTACAAATAAACTGCCTTACTTTGCCTTGGTTGCAAAATACTTTTTGTAAGACAATGAAGTCATGATTTGCCCTACTCTGCCTCTGATTGGCTAGTGCTTGGTGCCCTCATTGGTTAGACTTGATAGAGTCAGGGTAGGAATATCAAGTAAGCCAATCAGTTGCAGAGGAGTACAAATCATGACTTTGTCATCATAGGAATAAAAAGACCTCCGCCTGTTAGCTCTCTGCTAAGTTAAACGTGGACACGCAGTCCAGTGTTTTCCAGTACCCTTCAGTCAGGGGGGACAACCCAACCATCTGGCACTTCCTCTCGTCCCCTCAAAAAGAAAGGCACAAAGCATGCACATATATGCTTGTTACTGCCCCGTGCTGTCGTTCTCTTCTCTTGTTTTCCCACCAAAGCCTTCCCACATGTACACAAGCAGCTAAGAAGAGAATCAAGTTTGACCAACACAATAGAAGAGCGGTGCAGAGCGCACCGAAAATGCACAATGGGACTTTTTTCTCCAAGTGAGGAAATAGAGTATTTGCAGTTTGCATCATCCAGTTAAAATTCACATACACTTACTTGAGTGCTTCAATCTGGTCATCACTAAAGTGTATGTCATGCAAATGACAATTAAAAAATAAAATAAAATAAAATGTTTGTTTATTGCAGAGCAGACATCATGACTGAACTTACCCTCTCCATCTCCACAAACTCTTCATCCAACTTTGTCCCTTCTGCCCCACTGATCTTTTCACTGAGTAGCTGCACAGAGAGCAGGGAGAAGATTATGAGATTATGGGGGACTGAAATATAGACTAAAGAATTAAAGGGATTTGAGGAGGGTAAAAGTAAAATATGCATTTTTCCTGTCAATTATGTTGACATTCTCTTCATTTATTTCACTGTAAAAAAGCCAGTCTGACAGCTGTTCAATTGAGTGCATAGTTCAGTGGTTCCCCTACTTATAGAGAGATAATAAAGTCCAAGCGCAACCCACACTGCCTATTGGACCCCCTGTCTTGCCTGACCAATAAGGAATCTCGATTTGATTCACTTGTTATAATAACAAACACATACTTTGATATAAATACATACAACATTTAAGGTTCAAACAAATCCCTCAGTCCTGTAATGCTTTAGCATTGTATTTGCATGTTGTGGTGTTATTGCAGTGTAAAACAACAACAAAAAAAATTGTTTATGTACTCACTGCCTATCTTTCAGAAGCCATGCAATCCTCTCAAAAATTGTAGCAGTCGAAATATTAACATTATTTTAAAGAGACACACACTGTCAGCCAAGCTGGGTCAAGGAGATGCAGAAACACTGGAGGACAGGCTTTGAACCAGTTTGGCTGACTGAAGAAGGTACAATTCCAGGTTGTGCAGAGTTTTGATTTTAATCCATTGGTAAGTTCAGCTGTTTCCAGCTAAGATCAGCAAACACTTTGACAAGGTCTGGCATAGGGACAGCTAAGTAACATTTACTTCATGCCGTGCAAGATGTTATTTGGCAAGCAAAAAGCCTGATATCAATCAAAATAAAACCTAAATTAAATACATTTTTAGAAACTGTTAAATACAACACTTTTAATTGTATTAATTATATGTGCTACTGTTTATCTTATTTATTAGCTATTATATCGATGAGAGGTGTATATTGCCAGCATCCACCCAAGCTGATCCTTACAAACGGCAGAATGGCAAGTAACCCCAACCATTATTACATCAGACATTTCTAAAAACAAACAGCCTGATAAGGTACTGTAAATATCTAAGCTTTCTTGGATGTAGCATGCCAAGTATACACACAGAAAGCCTTTTGTAATTATCAGTCCTGAAGTAGTTTTATAACAGGTCCTATATCCCTTGCCGTGTATTTTTAAGTCAAGACTAGCAGTGTATAATGATTTTATTAGTAAATTTTCTCTCTTTCTCTCTTCTCTATTGTTAAATAAAATATTACATAGTGCTTATTTAGAGTTATTTAAATATTCATATATGTTATTCCTCACAACACATGTCTGGTGAGACTTAGTCAATGCTAATATTTGATTTTCAAATAGTTTTCATATTTACTCAAGTCAGTTTTGAAGGGATTTATTGCAGTGTTACATGAGTATGGATTTTTAGTACTGTTCCCACCACTGGGTATCAGTCAGAGCTCTGACTCTGACTGATGTGGAGGACTCTTGCTAGAATTTTTAACGCCAAGAAATATACAGAGATATAGATTTATTCACAAATACATCTCAACTGGATAATGTTTGGAAAAGTTTAGCACAACAGTGTCTGTGTGAACACAAGTGTTCAAATTAGTTGAGGCAGACACTTAGTGGACATGACCCTGCCAGCTCAATAGTACAAAGTCCTTTTCAGATCTGATTGAGCCGATCTGATTGAGCCTGTGTATGAATAGAGCAGGCATTGTCTGTTCAAGTCACAGTAACTGTGTAGGCAAGTTGATAATGTTTCACTGAGTGTATTGTCTCCTGCTTGTAAGTATATATAGTTTGTGACTCTTTTGTTAATACTGCATTTACATCAAAGTATATGAAGTACTGATACCAATGCAAAAACATTATTCTTTAGGGATAAGTCCTCCCTGCATCCCAGGTGCCACTTCTCACCCTAACCACACAAAGTATTTCCAGCAGAAGACAACCTGTCTGACAGACTATGAGATGTAATGTGCTACATGTTTAAGAGGGTAACTCTGGACCATATTTGGGCTTAATTTTCTAGACAGTGGAGTTTATATGACAAAACAGATTTACTATTTGTTAACATTTTCACACATTGCACTAGCACTAGTGCAACAGAATTTGAAAGTTTTTTAGCACAGTCCACAAAATTGATGCTGAGTGTTAATGAGTTTAAAAGGCCTGTTACTATCTCTGAAAACACACAAGATGGATAGTACTTAAATTTGTCTCTAACCAGTTACATACACCTTTAAAACATGAACTGCACAACTCATAGTTCATCCTCAGACGTTTTACAGTCCTGCTACAATTTTACAGCCTGTGATAAACAACCTTCAACCTCTGTAGCACCAGCACTGTTAGCACAAACGTTAATGTACAACCCTATTAAAGCTATTGACCTCGCATGATTTCAAAGTGTGTATCAAACAAAAGAATGAGATTTAGATGCCATTCCCTGGTAGATTTTAAGTGGATTAAAATTCTGTGGAACAATAGTCAGGTAATGCTGTAAGATTTAGGGCAGCTGGCCAACAAGAAAGAGGACTTACTCTTTACAGTCACTATGTTAATTTTCTGCAACTCAGAAGAAAGAATTCTCTTTAATGTTTCAGGAGTAAATACAATTGTGTTGCAATCTTATAAGGAATCCACTTCAATGCCATATAGGGGTACTAATTGGCATATTTTTTTGCCCCAAAAGACTTTTCCAGTCTTCCTCCTATCAAGAAACACTAAGGGCTCTATTTTCGTAGACCAGGCACAGGCATGGCGCACCTGCCCTGTGCCTTGCCTGCGCCGTGCCAATGGGTTTTGCAAGCACACTTTGCAATTTTTGTGCACGGCGCAGTCCAGCGCAGTCCAGCGCAGTGCAGCGCACCCACGCCTCCGTCCCTCCCACCAGCGCATGTGGCAAAGAGGGAGGAGAGAAGGCCTGAGTGGGTTTAACACAGGTTTAACACAGCCGAGTGTAATCTTCACCAATCAAATGAACGCCTCTCATTGCCTTTAAATTCACTGCTGGCGAGGCGTAATGTCAATTTCACCTCGCCACCACCAGGACAAAGACAGCAGCATCTCCAGGTGGCCAAACTTTTCCCAGGAGGAAACTGATGTGCTGGTCCAAGCTCGCAGTACCAGAATATATGGTTATGCGAACAGACCTCCACGGCTGATGATGCAAAAACAGCCTGGGAGGAAGTTGCTAATATTGTCAATCGAGTTTGCCCAGATATTCTGAGAACCGCTGCCCAATGTAAAAAACGGTTCAATGATGTAAGGAGAAGTGCCAAAAAAAAGTTGTCAGGGTAAAGAAGGCACATGGTGTCCACCGGGGTTGGCCCCTCCACCAGCCTCAGGATGAGCTCAGTGGAGGACATCGCGACCTATATTTAAACCCCACATAATAAAGATGAGTGGTGTGGACAGATCACAACATGAATAAATTGTGTAATGGCAATGAACTCAGAAGCACCTGTGCTGAAATGATGCATTTTCATTGTTTGCATGTGAAATTAACTTGTTTTACCCTATTGAATCATGATCATTTTGGCATGTAACTCCTGATTCCACAAAACCAAAGATGTGAATAGGTTTGATTAACTGTTTATTTGCAACATAACCAGCTTATAATCTCATTAGATGAAAATGAGCAGCAGGAGGATGAGGAGGAGGAGGAGGGGGAGGAAGTGGTTAGCAACCCGGGGACCAAGGAGGTGGGAGACCCGGGGAAAGAGAAGGTGGGAGACCCAGGGACAGAGGAGGTGGAGGGCGCAGGGAGATGGAGAGGTGGGAGATACGGGCAGATACGGCCCGTGTACAGAGCCAGGACCAGCCCTATCTAAACATCCAGCGGGGGGGCTTTGAGATGCTGGAGGGGCAGCTGGGAACTTTGAATGCCTGGCTTGAGGGCGTGGAAACCAGGCTCTGTGACTTAGAGGTCCATCTCTCCTCCATTGACTCCAGCCTCGTTAGGCTGGCGGATGCAGCCGAACGCCCCCGCCCGTCACAGGTGGCCATTGAGACCCCGGACCAGGGGAGGACAGCTCTCCTCAGGCTCCCCCCTCATCTGCTCTCCCTGCTGATATGGCACATGCAGTTCGGCCTCTCTCCGTCTTAAGTTCTGTAATGTCTCCTCCGTGAGGTCAAAGTGGCATCCATGGCGTAAGGCTATGTTGTGTAGCACGCAACATGCGACAAAGAATGCACTATTTTTAATATGTCACCCAAGTTTTATAAGTTAATTAATTTTTCAGTTTGACTCTATGCATCTCCACTTGGGGCCACCCTTTCTAAGTTGCTATCATTGTGACACACATGCTTAAGTTATTTTCTAAGTTGTAAAGATAGGAGGTACAAGCATGTGATGATTAAATTTTTACATAGTAACATAAGTTGGATAAATGTGGCATGTAGTATTTTGTAAATACTTTCTATGTCCTCATTAAGAGGCTAACTGTTGATGGAGCGAAGCAGCAAAAAGCAGTAGCAACATGAATCAGCTGACCAATACCCTGCAGCATCAAACAATTTCAAACCAATTTTGAGGTGACATGTTTTCTCTACCATTCAATTAGGGGGGTGGCCTGCCCAGAAAATGCAACCTCTCCATCCCCTAAAAAACTGCTTGAGCATCTTCTCCCATATCCTACTGAGGGTGAGGCTTTTCCATGCTTACATACCCAGCTAAAAAGTTTTCTTGGTTTTCATAGTTTTTATTGGCCATAGAGATACCATCAGCATCAATACCATTCAGGCTGTCTAACTCAAGGTTTAAATATTTAGGACTTTTTAATCATACAATCAACTTGTGCATTACATGAAAAAAAGGTTGAAGTGTTCTTATAGCCTCAGCTAAGGCAGACTTACAAAAGTGGGGGTTGGTTGCCATTATAGGGAGAGTACAATCAGTGAAAATTAATATATATTACCCAGAGAAATGGATCCCTTGGTGGACTTAGATTGCCCAGCCTTATGGGCCAATACTTGGCTGCCAATGTCCAAAAATAATGCTCTCATTCACCTTACCCCAAAGCAGCTAGTGCCAAACTGAAGCATGAATCACCTTCCGCATCTTCCCATCAATCTCCTGCATGCAGCACCTTACCCTTCTTCCCCATACAATATATATGAAACCCTATTGTAATAAATACCCTTAGGATCGGGGCACAGGTGAGACGTTAATTTGGTTGGTCCTCCTTTGCTCTTGAGACTATGAAATGCAGCATTCGCCTGTTTTTACCGACCAAGATAGATCCTTGTTATTCATCTTTAGACAAGAGAGGTCTCCGCCACTTGGGAGACTTGTATATAGACAGACAGTTTACTAATTTTGATCAATTATGTACAGCTCTCAATTTAGATTATCCTGATTTTTCAAAGATATATCCAGTTATGGAACTTTGCCAAGACTCACTCTCTTCTTTTTCCCCAAAAGCCCCCTCCCAATGGCAAAAGTTAACTACTCAAAGCAAAAACCTTACCAAAGGGTCACATTTCCTACTTTTTTGATCTTTTAACTCCAGCAGCTGATTCAATTACTAATATTAAAGTCAAAGCTTATTGGGAAAAAGAATTACAAGTCACTTTCACAGAAAATTTTTGAAGCTCTGGGAGCTGTCAACTCCTCTTCTTGCCATGCCAGGCTCAGCCCCACACATTTTAAGATAAATCACAGATTCCATAACAGTAAAACTAGACTTGTGAAACTCTACCCAGATAAGGTGAATGAAAAGTGTGAAATACACTCTTAAGGGTATATAATTGAGATTGCAATAAGGGCCATTTTATTTAATATAAAATTTTATTGTTTACTTTAGCAAACATAAACAATTTAATGGCAGGAAGTCGTTACAACTAACAGTAATATATTTATCAAGGTATTTCCTTTATTACTAATTTGGGTATTTTTTTCTATCTTCTTACCAAGTGATTGTGAAGTCTGACCCTTGGTAACTTTTTGTGTTTCTTTGCAATATATGTACTTCTGTTTTGTTAAGAGTTGCAAGAATAAGGAAATTAAAATAAAATAGACATAAGGAATGAATAAATAAATAAATAGCTTGACAACTGTGAGAAAAAAGAAATGCTACTCAAACAACTCATTAAACATTGAGTGAAACTGAGTTCTAAGACACTTACTAATCATGTCCTTATAAAAGCCTACACAGTTTTTTTTTGTGTCTGCTGGCATATTTTTTGGGGTGTGGAATGCCTCTGAGTAGGCTGGTGTCAAAGGGGGTGTTGATCTTTCATTGATGTTCTTTTTTCTGACGATGCATGTCAAGAATGCAGTATCAGGTATGAAATAAATATAAATATTTACAAAGAAGGCCTTGATCAAAGTAATACTGAAGATCTGCTGGTAAAAGATTGGATTTTTTATGATGAAAAATAATCTTTCAACTAATGAGCTTTTGTTTGTAAGAACTCTAAGATTCACTGTTATTTGATACAGTGTCTTCTTTACCATTCAACTGTGGGAATATGCTGTTAATGAACTTAACTACAGGCCGCAAGTAATCAAAATCCAAATTTCATTCTCTAAAATAAGGCCAAAGCTGGTTTATTTAGAAACAATTTAAACTGAAAGTCCTACTGACCTTGTCCTTGTACTATTGTATGTGTGTTTTCAAGGCTTCAATACAAGCACTGTGAGCAGTAGAGGAGATGTAGGCACCAAGTAGGTCAGAGCCTGTGTAAATTTAGCCAGAGAAATGCATTTGCAGGAAAAACTGGAAAAATTAGCCAGAGTCTTGATACAGCTACCAGAGCCTTTCTGGGGGTGAGGGATGGAGTGTGGTGGGACTGAGTGTGTGCTGAATGAAATGAACAGGAAGGTATTATCCGGACAGTCTTTCTGTAAAACCTTTTTGCCAAATAAAACCAGTTGTTTTTACACACCAAAGCTCAATTTCTTTACAAAAGAGCTAATGAATAATCAAACATTTTTTGGAACAATTATTCTTTCTTTTTTCAGAGTGTAGATAGTGAGATAAAAAAAAAACTGTCAATCTGATATTTATGTGCTCAGTAAAGAGCACATTTCTTTTCATGTGCCCATGTTAAAAACAAGATAAATTATGTGGACATGGAAGGAACTCACAGGTGTATTTTCCTTTTCAGGGCACAGCCAGGCAGACAGTTAGTTAGATCCTGCTTGCATACTTTCTGTTTAGCTAGGGTTGTTTAGCTAGGCACATTTTGACTCAAGATCTGTCCTTGGAACAATACATGACACAGTAATGGGACCAATACCTATCCATTCATTTCACTCATTGTTGATCAGTTCCTTTGACATTTAGCAGGTTCTCCAAACAGTGTAGTCTGCTGTAGGAAATTTTAAGTATCTTTCAGCTTTTTAAATTTCTTTAAAGACCTGCTCCTGCCATCGATTTAAGCCCTAAAATGTCCTATCTGTTATCCAACATAAGATTTTAAGACTTTTAAATGATAAAAATTACATCAATTCTCTGCATCATCTTGATAGCAATATAACAGAGGCAAGTGGTAACTGTCAAAATATAGCTTTACATGTTCGAACCAAACACAGGTTTTGAAGAAGGAGAAGAAGAGGAAGTTGGCAGGTGTCATTGCTATCTTACACCCAGCGCAAATGTCATTTTTGCCACAAGTGTGCGATAGCAAACCCACTTGCACTGGGTTTGTGTGCCGAGGGGCAGGAGGTCTGAGAATGAAGGGGGAATAGAGGCGTGTCCTGGCACATTTGCTATCGTACACCCGGCAGACTGAGGTCAAATGCACCAGGAATTTAGGCCAGCCAAAACCTGGTCTAAAAGGAGGCGCAGATGTAAAACAACATTTATTTGATCAGAAAAACAAGGATTAAATGATAATTATCCATACATGAACCCTGAGCAAAGAGTTCTGTCTTCTCACCGCTGAATCACCTCTTTTTGTTTAAATTCAATATCAACAAGCGGCTGAAAGAAAAACAGTCCGCCAACCATTATTTACCACATGTATTCTATTCACAAAATGAATTTAATTTTTAGGTGTGTGCATGCGTGCATGTGTATGTGCACGTTTGCTTGTGCAGGCGAAAATATATTATAGAAATAGATTTGACAAAATATGGAAATGTTTGCTTTCTAAATGATTTGACTTGAGGGGGGAATTAGCTGAGAGCTGTCTGACACAATACATTCATTGAGCGCTGTTCCTGTCCAGCCGAATAAATGAATGAATAAATAAACAAATAAATAGATATATCCTTGTAGTTCAGCCATTTACCTTTTGCGCCGGGTGTATGATAGCAATACGCCGGCACCACTGGTGCACGGCGGTACCAGTCTTTAAAGAGAATGAGAGCGGATTCTCCCACTGGTTCATGCATTTTTGGCCAAAGAAACACCCATGAAACACCTATGAACTGATGAGATGATTCTACTTAGCTGATTGGACTACCAGCTGTGCGCCAGTGGCACATTGGGCAGGGAAGAGCAGGATTCCTCTGCTGTTCCTAGAACAAGGTGGCAAAGGTTGACCTATGAACTCCCCTGAAGAAATTAAAACTTTCCCCGCCCAATGCGCCACTGGCGCACAGTGGAAAGTGTACAATAGGGCCCAATAACTGCTAATTTCAACCCCAGGTTTGCCTTGTAGGATATTTAAAAAAACACCAACCACATAGACAAGTTGAGATTGTAAAAAAATTGTTTTAACTAGAGGGGATCTTTAAAGAAAAGAAAGACTGTGTGACGACTAAGGCCCTTTTCACTCAGACATTGAGCATTACAACATCATGCTGCCAATGAGTGGAATTTTGCATAGTGTTCTGGTTGGACAGATGCATTTTGATTCTGCTCAATGCAGTGCCTGAAGAGGCATTACAGGCATGATTTGTAACACAAGGGTGTCAGTGTCTAGTGTGAATATTTACTTATAGGTCAAGCAGCACATTCTTAACAGTAACAAATGGCATAAAAAGGCATTGACCCTCATTTGCCTTCTCTTCTACAGCAGCTGATGATGTCCTCTTTTTAGAGGATGAGGAGCTCACAAATCTTGATGATTCCCTAGTTGGAAGATATTTCCATTTCTCTCAAAGCCTCTAATTACTGCTTATGGAGGACCACAGCTGTCACCAAAATCAGGGCTCTAGACTTACTTTTCCACTGGTAGCACTGGTGCTACCACATTTTTCAGTTAGTTGCACAAGCACATGATTTCGTTGTACCTTTTTTTGGGGTTGCAGTATGATATTAATCATTAACCTCGCATGCTAACAAATATTTGTCTTAATTTACATACCCCAGTGAAACATTGTCAATGCCTCAAAACTTTATTTTTGCAAAATATTGTAATCTGAATATTAGGTTTCACTGCCACAAACAATGATAAACAAAATAGGTAATCTTTCATTGATACAAAAAAACATCACAAAAATGTTGTTCAGAGCAAAGCATAACAGAATATAAGTTTGTATTTACCTTAAATTAAAATAATTAAAATTAAACTTAGCGCGCCCCTCGTATCGCAACCACAGGTACTGTGTTAGCCATTGTGGCTGAAAGTGGTACTTTTTTTCCTCCCCTGTGTGTCAGCCAGTCTCTCCCTGCCTCTTGCACATTCATCACCAGTGGTATCTGATTCAGCACCACTCGTAGACTGTGCCTTACCACCAGCTTTCTCCTCTTTCTCCTTGTTTGGTTGTTAAAGTAATTAGTGACTGATGGATTCATTTTGGGGAAATTTCAATTTTCAGGGAAATTTTGTGGTGCAATGCGCAGTTTGAACTACTGAACTATTTATTAATGAATTAATATTTTCATTTGTAAGTTTTTGTTATAATTCCTCTTTTTTTGGAAAATATACTGAAAAACTAAAAAATATACAAAAAATATAGAATGTTATTAGACAAACAAAAAATATTGATTTTAGATATATTTTTTTAAGAAATGTGGTTTTGTTATTGTGAAGATATTCTTGGATGATAAAGAACACCATGTAATTCTCCATTTATCTGGGATGGCTGTATCTATCCTGAAAGAGCTTAGCTATCTCTTTTGAAGGCTAGCGTTAAGAAATATGCTGAACTTTGCCTCAGACTCACAAAGACTCAAGCTGTCTGACAGATGTGGATGCATGTGACCTAGGTGGGTACAAAGTGACTTAGGTTGACATAGGTAGCCATAGTTTCTTCTTTAGGATCTAATACCCAATATAATCATTACCTTATTAAAAAGAATGAAGTGATCTTATTAGCACATGTAGTTTGATACCGATACTGTCTAAGGGATCTAAGGCTTGATATGCCTCCCACAAAGAACAGCGTAAGATTAGCAACAGCACTACTTTTAATCCCTGGTTGATGTTTGTGCTGCTGATTGTTTGTATACATGATGCAGATCTGCAATAAATGCTCTGCCTAAGACATCTGTTGTTTCCAGTTTATCTTTTACCAGATTTCCATCAAAACAATGACATGCTCCAGGGCCAGATATGTTAGTACAATCTGCAGCAGCAGGTGGCAACTACAGCAGCAAATAACTGGTAGTGGACTTGGTATTAATCCCCACCAACACCATTAAAATACACATTAGATCTGCAGTTACCCTGAGTGAACTAAGTTTGAATACAATGTTAAGTGATAACTCTGAGGACCCTATCATACACTTTGCACCTTGCGCCAGTGATGCATTGGGCGGGGAAAGTTAAAAATTAATTCAGGGGAGGTTCCAGGTCAACCTTTGCCGCCTTGTTCCAGGAGCAGC
>JAPZDZ010097806.1:1237-14357 GCA_029783805.1 Acanthurus tennentii
GCTTACAGAGATGTTGTGGGAAGTGACAGCTTTTCTTTCATCTTCCTCTTCAAATCATGCCACCGTCTTTTACAGTCTGTGGGTGTGCGTTTAAACACACCAACAGCACAATGTCTTCATTCATTTTTCTCTTTCTTTTTGCAGTTTCTGTGTCTGTTGTGTTTGAGGGCCATATTTATTTCTGTTGCCAGGACACTTGCCATCTGCTCACACCACACCTTTTATAAACTTGACGGGTGTGTTTGCTGCGACATGTAATTAGCGCTATGTGCTCTGTGAATCAGACGCTGAGACGGAGCAGATATCAGTGACAAATGATGTGTGTTATTTGGCGCTAAATTGGCCACAGTTCGGTCTGTGAATCAGGCCCTCAGTCTTTAGCCTCTGACACAATGAAGTCCAGATCTGTACCTTTAAAGTTTCACATATTTGAAAGTTTGATTAAGACAGAGTTAAGGCTTTATCCATCACAATTAACACGCTTTCACAACTGCGCAATACACATTTCTTGTTCTTATACTATTGTAGTTTTTGTTGATTCACTGTTTCTGTGCATGTCTGCTGCCCTCCTCGCAGACCTCTTCTTTAGATTGTAATGTGTGTCCTGTTAGGAGTAAAGAGATCTGAACAACCACAACAATCCCAATGGAAGAGTTAACTGGAAGAACAGTGACCTTTAGTTGTGAACTGTGAATGAATGGGAGGTAGCTAAGGTTAGTTTGCAGTCTGGTGCTTTTCCTTTTGCGACAAATATTTTTTGTGGTCATAAGAATACATTTTTAATGTTAAGTTATCTTGTTCTGATTGTGTCTCACTAATGGTACTTTGATCTGTTACATGTGTCAAAAGGCCATAAAGACCATAAATCACTTGGTGAATCTGACATTGCTGCACTCTGTGTCTAATGAATAATTGCAAGTACTTCAAGAGGTTGGAGCTTGGGAATTACACATACACACACAGTACATAAAATTCACCTTTACATGGAGACAAAAATTTGTTGTGTGATGTCTCTACCTTTCTCTGCAGTCACTAATTTTAAATGTCAGTAGAGCAAATTTTACAACAATACAGCTGTTGACTTTAATCTATATTTAAAAACAATGTAAAGAGAAGTGCGTAGTGGTGTGTTTTTCTGCAGAGACACTGCCCCCTGTGTGTATTTCTCATTTTCTTGTTGTTTTGCGCTGTTTTTTTTCTTGGCATTGTTTGGTGGCAACCTTGGGGTAAAGTGGTACAGAGTCGTCCCTGAAAAAGACGCCATCTGAATGGCAGCATATGTTGCTCCAAAACCTTTATGTACCTTTCAGCTTTAATGGTGCCTTCACATATATGCAAGTTAACCAATGCCATGGGCACTAACACAACCCCATACCATCACAGATGCTGACTTTTGAACTTTGTGCTGATAGCGATTTGGATGGTCCTTTTCCTCTTCAGCCCGAAGGACACAAATCTGTGATTTCCAAAAACAATTTGAAATGTGGACTTTTCCACTTCGCTTCAGTCCATGTCAGATGAGCTCAGGCCCAGAGAAGTTGGCAGCGTATGTGGATGTTGTTGATGTATGGCTTTCTCTTTGTGTGGTAGAGGCTGAACTTGCACTTGTAGACACAGCAGTGAGCTGTGTTCACTGACAGGGGTTTTCCCAAGTGTTACAGAGCCCATGTAGCAATATCCATTTCAGAATGATGTTGGTTTGAAATGCAGTGCCGCCTGAGGGATCGAAGGTCACAGGGATTCAGTTGATTTTTTGTCCCTTATGTGCAGAGATTTCTCCAGTTTCTTTGAATCTTTTTATGATATTATGGACGATAAATGGTGAAATCACAAAATTCTTTGCAATTTCTCATTAAGAATGTTGTTCTTAAATTGTTGGACTATTTGCCCATGCGGTTGTTCACAAACTGGAGCCTATTCTTGCTTGTGACTGACTGAGCCGACACTGTTATCTGCTTCTAATGAAACTGTGGAATGTTGCAGGTGTTTTTTCAGCATTCCTCATCTTTCCTGATCTTTTGTTGCCCCTCACGACTTGTCTGGAATGTGTTGCAATTATCAAAATTCAGAATGAGCGTACATTTAAAAAAAAAAAGAAGTTTATCGGTTTAAACATTAAATACCCTTTATTTTTACATATTCAATTAAATATAGACTGAAAGGGAACTGCAAATCAACATATTCTGTTTTTATTTATATTTTACATGGTGCCCCACCTTTTTTGAATTGAGTATTTGTAACAAAAACTAAACGATTCTAATTTTTAGGTGATTAACCATAATGAAAACATAATTACTATTATTTCTATTATTTTCCATTTCTGCCAATAGATCCTCTTTAATCTTACAGTTTAAATACAAAATAATGTCATATATATTTACTTCTGCATCTGATCATTAGAATGCAATTCTAATTCTAATTATTAGGGAAAAAACATAATGTACGAGTTTCTGAAGACAAATGTTTTAAAGAACTTTCAAGTTTTGGTTGTAACTTTTTGATGATGTTGTTTTCTGCTTGAATTTCCTTTTTGAGTTTCCTCTTTCAAAAACAAAAAAACAAAAAAAACAAGCCTTAGCAAGGACTTTGCTCTGAAATGCTCTTTGTCCTTAAATAAAAGTGTCTCATCCTGTAAACACTGTGTCAGCACCAAGTCAAACCACAGCTTGCGGTCTGAAGTCTTTGTGTTTTTGAGTGTGCAGGTGGGTTGGTAAGCGGTTAATGTTTGGCAAACTGCTTCATACTCAAATCTATGTGCTTTAAGTCATTATCTTTTTTGTGTGACTTTTTTTTGTGACTTTAAAGTACTCTCACTAAAGACTTGCAAAAAGTCACACGTTTTTTTTTTTTTTTCACACATACTGGTTTACAGAGGGCAACCTGGTACACTTGGTTGCAGAGTAGAATGAGTGAAAAGTAGCATCAGTGATTCTGTGAGTGTATTTTTCTGCTCTGTGACTTGCAAAAGCAACTGAATTCAAGGGGTACAATGTCAACAAAGCCCAAAAAACTTTTTTTTCCTTCAGATAATCTCTCAGGTTAGACAAACTTGCACAACATGTGAGCTGCAGCTGCATGACAGAGAGTGTGAAAACCAAAGAAGCTTTTCCTGCCTCAGTCTTTCACACACAGTTGTCAGATACTAAAAGCACTTCTGCTCCCTCACCCTCTCAGTGCACACAGGTGCTTGCCTTGGAGGCAACATGGAGAGGGAGAGCATGCTGGTCCAGTCAATTTACTACGGAAGAATTGGGAGTGAGGCCACAGAGAGGCTGCTGGAGAGGTTTGGACGTGATGGCAGCTTTCTTCTGAGAGACAGCGAGACGGTGCAGGGGGCCTACTGTCTATGTGTGAGGTGAGCTGTGAAGCGCTTATAAAAACGTGGGATTAAGTGTTTCTTTTCTTTCAGTTGCTCTTATTTACTTACTCTTACTGTTACTTTGTTTGGATCACTCTTCATTTAATCCGTCCATTCATTACAGAAAACACTGAGCATGTTTCATTCATAGTAACTTTATTTATTTTTCTTTATTTTCGTAAAACCAGAAACTTAAGGATTAACTGTGAGATAACTGAGAAACCAATGAAAAGTGCTGATGTGGAGCTTTTACAAATAACCTTAATAAACTTTGATCATTAAAAATAAGTTTTTAAAAGGAGCTAGTGTATCTGAATTATTAAGCAGGCATACATTTTGGTGAAATGTCACGGAAATAATGCAGGAACATAATCACTCTTTACTTTCGATTTAAGTGCCATTTCTCATATTTTTCTGCTGTTTGGTGTGAAAAACCAGAATAACACTATCTTTTGAAACTTGAACTCTTCATTATTAATAATAGTTTTGTGAGTATTACAAAAAAGTTGTGCATTTATAAGAGGTGCATGTTTCATTTACAGGAAGCTTTATACTTTGTAAGTAAACAAAATGAGGAATCAGAGTTACATGTGACACAAGGCAATTTTAAGAAGTGATAAACAATAACTGAAATGAAAGTAAAAAACATCAACAAGCTAAACTCAAAGAAGTTATGAGAAGAAATGACACTGAAAGCTTCACACATTTGAATTTTAGTTTGAATGTGGAACTGTTAAAGAAGCTAAAACATTACAGAAAGCATAACAGTAAATATGAATTGGTTTCTCCTCCATGAAACAATATTCACTGAACAGCAGTTCATCATCTCTGTAGAGTTTTCTGCCTGCTGCTGTACAGTTCGTGCTAAAGAGATGGTAGTTTTCTTTGCTGGAAGCTGTGTTATGAAGCTGTAGTCTTGTGTTAATATACATTTGGGTGTTAAAAACATACTGTACCTTTAATGGCCTTGGCAGAATTTCAGCCTTGATTTCAGACACTATGTTTAAAATAGTCAAGTAGAAGGTGAAGGCAAAAGGCGTATAATTAAAATTTCTGATAACACTTTCAACGATTTATAGTGTCATTTCCTGACACCTACCATGTAATTCATCCAAAACTTAGTTGGAATTTCAACGTATGAATCAGTAAATTTGAAATACTTACTAGTTCCTGCTGATACTTACATGTCAGCTCACAGGACAATAGAGTAACAATTAGGAATTTTAAGGGAAAGAAGAAATAAATGAGACTGTAATCATGTTGCCAGCACAGGGTGTATGCAGTGTTCTGTAGTGGTAAACAGAGCGATCAGTCGTCACCAATGACTTCCTGATGTATCTCTTCAGTGATTGTGCTATTCTTCTGTTGTGGAATAGAATAAGTACAGAAAAACAAATCATTACATCCTGTTCTACATGGCATATTTACAAGAGTTCCTCTGGCAGGCAAGTTACTTCCAATCTCCAAGGATTTATCTGCTTTTGTCCTCTACCTCATAACTTGATTGGAAATAAAATTTCTCTTTATTAAATGTTCAACATGCAGACATTCAGCTGGTGATCTAAGACTGGATATTAATGCACAATTCAAGTTTCTATCATGACAGCAAGTGGAGAAAATGGTACTTCATCCATCCAGCACTGCAGCAGCTTATAGGCTGGCTTGAGTTCAAAAACAAACTTACCTTGCTCAGATGCACAGACATAAATGGCTTGTTTTGTAAACCAAGACAGAAAAACTGACATGATACAGAAATCTAATAGTTCTTTTTATTATAATTATGTCACCTGTTCTCCATTTGTTACTCTGTAATTACAGAGTAACAGCAAACAGTGGACACTTAAAACTGCACCTCTGAACTATCATGAAATTATTGAGTAGGAGATACTTTACATGCTTTTCATCCTTGGTTAATATGACAAGCCTTTTATGGCTATACACTACAGAGAGGTAAGTTTGTTTTTTATTCCTGACTAAATGAACAATTCACCTTATTCTCCACTTGTTGTTACATTGAAAAATTTGAATTGTGCATTTTTGAATGTTTCCTGTCCACCAGCTGAATGTCTGAATGCTCATAATGTTTCATAAAGAGGAAAAAAGTCAGCTCGCTCTTATTTCCAGTCAAGCCATGAGATGGAGGACATAAGCATAATAAACCCCAGGAGTTTGGGTGTATATTGTCTGCCAAAAGAACACCTGTAAAAAAGATGGTTGCAACTGCAGAGGAAAGAGCGAAATGAATTGTTTTTTGTTTCACTTGGTCTACCACAGGATGTCACTGTTGTAAGCTGATGAACTCTGTTTAGCAGGACTTCAATTATACGTACAAAACAAATTATTTCTTCTTTCTTCTAAAATTTCCAGTTGTTACTCCCATGTTTGGCTATATGTACATTCAAGTACAAGTTAGGAACCAGTAGGGATTTTAAATGCTCTGATTCATATATGGAAAATACACCTTAAGATGAAATATGTGGTAAGTAATTAACTATAAGTTGTAGATTGTATTTACTTTTACCAACTACACTCGACTGTTTATCTGGAACCAAACATTGGCAGTCTAATTTCTGTCAAAATGTGTTTGAAATGCAAAAAAAATCCTACAGTGAAACTTAAATTACAGACACAAGTTTAAAAAAAAAGAAAAATGAGACTATTTGAAACAAAAATAACTGTATGTCTTAGTACAATAAAGTGCAGTATGTCACCTTAACTAAAATAGAAAGTTAAAAAATACACAAAAAAATACAGATATGAAAGAGGTACTTGGATCTTTACCTTAAGCAAAAGTATCAATTAGGTCATTTAAAACAACACTCTGTCAAGAAAAGGTCTTACATTTAAACTCTTAAGCAGCAAATTGTATTAAATAATCAAAAGTGTAAGTACTTATTGGCAAAATGACTGCATCCAAAGTGTTCACATACATTATTTATACTGATCACTGGAAATGTATCCAAATTTTCAAGGTTAGTCTCATCTCTAATGATGTATATTGCTAATTATATGGTGTATAAAAAGTAAAGAATAAGTATGAAGTGGCATAAAAAGCAAGTATTCAAGTAAAATTCAAGTTCCTCTAATTGATACTTATACAGTAAATAAATGTAGTAACATTGCACCAGTCTTTTTTGGAGGCTGATCTGACAGCTGAAACATTGCCAATGGGCTCAGGTATGAATATTAAAAGAAAATAATATTTAACTAGTTATCCTAGAGTATGGATAATACAAATTGTAACCATGGAAATCTAACTTCCATTTTTTAAACATTTTTACTTAGTAAATCCATTTACAAGTTTTTGAAAGATAAAAAGAAATGTGTTGTGTAAAAAAAAAAGAAAGACGGAAAATTGCACAGAAATTCACAATGACTAATAGCGTGAATCTTCAGAGTATTTAGATCATGTAAATGATAACATTCTTTTGATTGGTCTGTATAAAGAGATTCGGTTTCTTCTCCCCATCAAATACATGTCTAAAAATCAGTCATCCTTTGTTTCACATTTATTCATCACATTGGAACATGTGCTAACACTTGTAAGTTTTCAAATTTGACACATCATTCTACATGAAATCATTCTAAATGTTTCGCAGGAAAGCACCTTTTGTGCACACCTACAGGCTTGTGCACTCCACTGACGGCTGGAGTCTTCAGGTGGGTGAGCGTTTACATGCAGATCACACCTCTACACACATACACACACACACACACACACACACACACACACATGCAAATTCAAACGGATATGTGCTTAAGGTTTCCTGTTCGTGTGATAAGCAGGACTCAAGAGTCAGACTGCAGAGATTTAGGACTCTGGAAACACTGATAGAGAGCTACAGGAGGGCTGCAGCCTCTGATGTTAGTGTGCCCCCCCTCATAGATCCGCTGGACAGATCACGGTTACAATACATCAGCCCGAGACAAGGTACAGCCCCTTACACCAACACACACACACATACACACATATGCTTGTACAGCTATACTTGTGAGGACACTCATTGACATTAGCATTTCCTGGACCCTAACCCTAACCTCAGCCATAAAGACTAAATGCCTAACCACAACCCTGACTTAACCTTAACCTTATTCTAACTTTAACCTTAAAACGTGGTTCTTACCCTCAAATAGTCCTTTAAAGGCCTGTGAGAAGGTGAGAACTAGCATTTCATTTCACTTTCCAAAAAATGTCCTCACTTTCATGATATGAACTCAAATGACAACGAATTGGTTCTCACATAAATTGCTGTACGCACACACACACACACACACACACACACCTACACTATAATGCTACTTAAATCTCATCATATAGACTATTTTCCTTTGTGACAAATTACAAAAGCATTCTGAAGAAAAAAATCCCTGCACCTAAACCTTGCTCTTGAACTTTCTGTGTGTTTTGATGTTTGTGGTGCATCAAAGTGTTCATTTTTAGCTCTGAAATGTTTGTCTTGACTCATGAACTGCTCTCTCAACCCCTTACACAGTTTCACTGGTTTCCTCTACAGACTTTGTCTACATGGAAACATGCAGCAATGGCAGCAAAAGCTGAGGCCATGGACGTCTGGCCAACCACCACTAATCACCTGAACACCATTAATCAGGAGGACAAACAAGTTGACACACATGTGGACCCTGTCACATCAAGGATGTGTGAACTGTCAGTCTTTTTTCACATTTTTTATCATATCAATATTCGTGTCACTTTAATAGCTGTTAAAAAAAATGAGTGTATTTCTCAGTGAGATCATAAAAACAAGGCCATCGTGTTATTTTCAAACCTTAATATTTTTAAAGTATGTTTTTACAACGTAACAAGGGACCTTGAAAGTTTTTGAGAGGTTTTTAAAACTGGTGTCTGTCAGTGTAACCTACCAAGTTTTTTTCATTAAGAAAGATGCTGCGTGAACATGTCTCACACCACCTGTGTTGCAGTGGTTTTATTTTGACAGACCTTACAGTATACACTTCACATGTTGTCTGTCGAGTACTAAAGTTTCAGGACTACTGTGTTTGCCTGTCAGTCTCATTCTGAAGCTGTTTTACACCTTCTTTGGAGAGTCCAACTTGGGTAAAGTCATCTGTGAGAACTGTGGTCAATTTTTCTGCATATTTATTATCTTCTTAAACCGCTGTCACAACACAGGAAATGTAGCAATGCACGAAAGGCAGATCAGAAGTCTATTGTGGGTACATTCATTTCACCATGTGACTTTATTTATTTATTGTATTTGCTACAGGCGGTTCTTCTCTATCACTGATTATCAGGTCGATAAAAAGCAAAAACCAAATTACACTCTTCACAAAACAGCAAGTGTTTTGCTGCTGTTCCCAAAATATTAGCCTTGGATAGCTCACCAGTTGGTCAGGCTATAGCTTTAGGTTCACATTAGATTAAGCAGTATAACAGTAAATTTGTCAGACTGAAACAGTGTTTTTTTCTTTCTTGAAAGTTCCTGCAAGTTCCTGTCAACTGCTGAACTGTGAATACAAATGACTCGGCAGTAAATGTCAAATTTATCAGAATTTGACAAGAAGCAGCACTCAAACTCTGTGCTTGTATTTTTGTCCTTTTGAGAAACATTTTCCAGCCAGCATATAATGTGCAAAATGCACTAAGACAGAATCTTGTAGGAAGTGCCTTTTTTATCATTAATCACAATGATGTGGTTACTGTCAGAGCACAACAACAAGCCTTTATCTCTACTGCAGTTTGAGCTCACAGCTGCTGCTAAAAGCTTCTCTTTTGCTTTGCTAAAGCCAGCGGTATTTTATCCTTTATGTTCATGTGCATAAAGGCTGGTCAAGAAACCTGCATTTTTATCTAAACATGTGAATTTATTGCTCTCTGAATTAAAGTGATCTACGCTTGACATTTCCAGTCTCTGTCTCAAGAGCAGCTCTTAAAACAGACTTCATTCAGTCTTGATTTGAGGAGCTCCAAGTTGGTTTCATTTAACAGTTTAATCCTGGTTCAGATTTTAACGCTCATTCAAATGTTTTTTTTCAATGAACCTTACTTTTCAAAACTTTAGATACAAACTTTTGTCTGTCTCTTACGGGGTTAAGCATCAAGTGAGCCAGCCTAAAATCTTAACCCTTACAGCCTGTTATTAAGTACAAGTGGAAGCAACTGCCCTTAAGTCTTAACACTTTCATTTTATCAAAGTGCTCTAATATTCATATTAGAAGATGGCTTTAGAATATATAAGTGAGACTTCAAAAAGATCAAAGTTTAACCTTCCAAGTCCACATCCATAAATGTCCATCACAATCTATAAAGCACTTCAAAGACAGCCTGTACAGCTTGCATCCTTTCTGCAGTACAAATTCTTATCTAGTACATCATATGTAGAGAAACAATGAATCTTTTTTTGAGTACTTGTGTGCCTTCTTGTTTTACTTTGATTGACAAAAAACTAAGCACGATGAATAGTTGAGCTTTAGGGCTGCTTGTAGGTTATTTTTGTTATGATTGGACAGAAATAGGCTGCTTTTTTAATCCTTGCTTCCAGTTTTTTGGCTAAGCTTAAGCTAAGCTAGTCAACTGATGACGATGACTCAACATATGTAAGTGCCCTGTCAATCTGCTTATCTTACTCTCCATATGGAAGGAATAATCATACTCATTCATGCAAAAGGTTAGGTAGACCTGTTTTTCATATTTTTTATATTTATTTATTACTGGTTTTATTTTAGCATGATGCTTTGTTTATTTATTTACATTGTCAATATATTAAAGCTTTGCTTTCACTGTTATTTTCATGTGTACACAGGACTCGAATAAGGGTGTGTTGTCACTGGACCTCTGGTGTATTCTGTTAATAAAGCTTGGATAAATCAATAATTTTTTAAATGAGCAGATGATAATATTCTTTCATTCTTTCACACTTTATTTCACACACAAAAAAGATATTCACGTTTGTTTGTTGTAAATAGATCTATAAATGCATTTAAATGTTTAAAAAAAGCTTCACAAAACTTAAAAAACATGAGCAACACACAAAACCAGAACTTCCCCACAACACACACTAATATTTTACTTTCAATGCATTTGACACATCAGTACTGGTGGAGCAAGACATGATTATATTTGAAAAATTTGGCTGTGTTCTTTTCATATCGCTTTCAAAATATACTTCCAGGGTCTGGCTCTGTGTCCTCCACCTCTGTGATCTCCTCCACAGGCTCAGTCTGCGGGGCCTGATGGAAGACCTGGATATACAAAACACACACACAAGAACTAAAATTTCAGCAACATTTTTACGACACACAGACAAGTGTTTGTGGTTGGTTGAGTTTCAGAGTGTGTGAGAACTTACATTGAATGTGTCATTTTTTTGCAGGATATTTATGTACTTCGGCGGGGGGCAAGGAATTGGAGGGAACAAAACCATAGACACCCTGGAAATCATACACAAAACAAACCCTGAGCAAAGATGCTAATACATATTTTAATCTCACTTTGCTGCATTTGCATTGGATAAAATATTATTTTAGATATGTATTTTACTGATATTGTTGTAATGGGCAAGTAGTTGGCCAAAAAACTATATCTTTACCTTATCCTCTTCTTTCTCTCATCTTTCTTTCTTTCTTTCTTTCTTTCTTTCTTTCTTTCTTTCTTTTTTTCTGAGTTTCAACTCTTGGCTATTTTTGAAATCACAGATGGGTTTCTGTCTGCCCCTCAAGAATTTTTATAGTTGGTGTGCTGCAGTTGCTTTTCAGAGAAACATTCAGCCACCGTTTGCATACTCCTCTCACTTCTCTTTTTTACACTCTGTTGTCTTTTTTAACTTTTTTAACTACTATAATTCTGCTGACATCAGGTCAGTTTTTAAAAGAGAGGACAGTTTTTGTCTCTAAATCAGCAACACCTCACAGAGGCGCGTTAAAAAAAAAAACATAGTGACACATCCCTCAATATGAATGTCAGGCACTGCAGAAACGGTACCTCTGATAGCGCACCACAAGCAGCACAGCCAGGAGGATCATGGGTATTCCAAGTGAAATTGAAACAATTGCCAGAGTGTTGAGCTTGTAATTAGATCCTATAACCACTACAAACAGAAACACACACACAAATGAGTTTACAAGAAAAAAAAAAAGTTTATTCAAGCTTGCAGATATGAACCAATCAATCATTAGATGGAGACAATGAAAAGTCAGTACACTTTGTTTGACCATTATTGGAGATGACTTTAATGGCACTCACTGACAGCGTCACTCCAGTCACTCCAATGGGATTTGTCAGCACATGCAGTCCCTTTCCTTGTCCTTATCCTCACTCTGTAGATGTGATTAGGATCTGCATTTGACAATGCGGCCGACAGCTCACCGCTGAGGTTTCTGGGTTTTTCCTGTTTATAAAAGATAAATATTCAACAGTGAACACTCAGTAGGTTTCCTTTCTTTAGATTGTTCTTGGTTGGCATGGCAGAATAATGGTTCTACAAGTTTGTCTTCTATATGTGCCCCAGAAAATAACATGTCCTGGGATAAGGCACACCATGTCCGGAATAGGAATCAGACATATCCATACACACAGAACCTGTGTGTATGTACCTGGTCGCCCATGTCCAGCTGATAGTCAAAGCACCTAGGGTTAATGGTTACTTGACTGTAGGGTGGACTCCATGTTACCAACAGGTCTCCATCTTTGATCAATGCAGAGAGGTTCTTGGGCGGTGACAGGACTTCTGTGGTGCACACAACCACAAAATTAGTCAAATAACAAATGACGGTTTCTTCAAACGGTTTCTTGTGGCCTCTGTGAAGATTGAGTTTAGTTCATCATTTCAGTCCAGACTCAAATATCTCAACTACTATTTGACAGATAGTTACAGACTTTGTGGAAAATTTGTGCACTTGTCTTCTAGCACCATCAACAGATTACATTTCTTTACTAATAATGTTTGCCTAATTTTTTTTTACAAATGCATTTTTTACTTTGATCCCTAAAGTGCCATAATGAAATTAAATTTTCAGTTTTCCAATACTTTGTTTTAAGTGCTAATTAACAAAAATAGCATGCTAACATTCTTGAGTAAAGAAGTGAATAGGGTAAAAAAATAAAATATTAGCACATGTGGCATCGTCACTATGAGCATGTTGTCATGCTAGCATTACCATTTAGCACAAAGCAGCACAGTGTCTAAGTATAGCCTCACTTGCTGCAAACTTGCGTTAACTGATTAAGTAATTTAAACTAGGTCAAGAAGAGACTGACAAATGTAACCAAGATAAACCAGTTCCATAGAGTGTGATTTCTGGTGTGAGTTTTTAATAATTTGTGCAACTTTCATTTGAAAAAGGAGGCATCTTAACACCTGAATCCATTGATTTTAAGAAGATGGGTGATATAAGTTTGGTTTTGGTTATTTAGTTAATTGGTAAATTGGTTATTTAGCTAAAAAAGTAATAATATGATTGATGGCTAGGTCTAGCTCGCAATTGAACAGGGCAGTTGTATGAGTTGTACCTTGATCCATCTCTGTCACTACAGTACAAAGCCGGAGCTGCAATCATAGATACCACACGTTGTATTCCATGGCATATTATTATGCTGAAGATCAGCTGTACATAGGAATTTGGATGATGTGCGGTTGAGGAATGTAGTTCCCAAAGGAAATGGCAGTCTGATGGGAACGCAGAGTGCCAAAAATTTTTAAAAATGTCTTGTTGGTGGCCCAAAGATGTATTGAGACCGTTTACAGCTATACCATGCTCTGTTCCCTGCGCTGCTTCTCCAGGCAG
>JAPZDZ010097845.1:0-17253 GCA_029783805.1 Acanthurus tennentii
ATGTGACATGTAGATTACTAAACATGTATAAAATACATCAACGGACGTTTAACTGGCGATCGGCCAACTGTTATGACGGAGAAATACCAATGAGGTCCGTCACGGCCGGAGACTCAGCTTATGAATTATAGAAATTTACACAGTTTAGTTGTGGGCATATTTACCTTACCTTACAAATACCTGTCTACTCAACTTAACTAATTTCAAGCACAGAAACATAACGCTTTTTCCCATTATAGGCATCGTGCATGCAGTTCATGCTAACAAAGTGTTCATGTGTATGACTTTTAGTTTTGGTGTAATTGTCCATTTGCCTATTTATTATATAGAAAAAAGAAGCTTTGTTTTACTATAACAGGGTTTTGTAGTGCTTTTATCCAAACATATCAGGCTGTATGAGCTATTGAATGAACAGTGTTATCACCAAAGTATGGATAGATTGTTGCAGATGCATAGCTCAGTCGGTCGTGTCGGCGTGTAATGTGCGCTGGCTCCGGTTATGGCTGCGTGGTAATCAAACCCCCCCCCCGCTTCCCACTCATCAGTCACAACATCCAGGGGGCGGCGGGGTGCGAGGGCCTGTCCATCGCTGCTTGCAGCTTTAATTCTAATTGTGTCCATTCTTCTACCCATTGATAAAATGACAGTTCTCCACTGATTCAGATCCTGCCTGATTTGTTCTTCCAGACAGTTGAAATTCAATTGGTATAACAGCTTAATTTTCCTTGGTATCACAGTTCCCAAGTATTTAACTCTATCTATATCCCATTTCCATAAATATCCATTTTTCAATTCTTTACAAATAGGAGGACCTAATAACATTGCTTCACACTTCTGTGTTTAGCCTGTAACCTGAGACTGCAATATAGTTGTTAATGACTTGCATAAGGGATAGTAATGATTTTCCTAAATTTGTGATATATAGCCACATCATCTGCGTATAAAGCCAGCTTGTGATATTCCTCTTCTATTTTCACACCTTCTATTTCATTAGTCACTCAGATATATGCTGTCAGGGGTTCCATACAGATGGCAAAAATTAAAAGGGATAGCAGGTCTCCTTGTCTCGTTCCCTGTTTTAGCTCAAAGCAGTCTGACAGGGTCCCATTCCCCCTGACCTGTGTTCTTGATGATTTATACATTGCTTGGAGCCATTTGATAAAAACGTCTTGGAAACCAAGCTTAATTCAGACTTCAAAAATAAAAGGCCATGACACCCTGTCTAATGCTTTTTCCGCATCCAAATTAAGAATCATTGTTTGAATATTCATTTTCTCTGAGTAATTTATTATGTTAAAGGTTTGCCTTACATTTTCAGATAAATGTCTACTTGGAATGAGCCTGTTTGATCTGGATCTATAATATGTGGGGCAATCTTGGTCAGTCTATCTGCTAGGATGGCACTTCACAACTTCTGATCCACATTCAATAAAGTTATTGGTCTGTAAGACCTGCAGTCAGTATGATCCTTGCCTTCTTTGTGTATGACTGTAATTATAGAGTTGCACCAAGTATTTGCCCACTGACCCTGATCTAATGCCAAATTAAATGTTCTTTCTTGGACTGGCAGTAGTTCTTTATCAAATTCCTTATAAAATTCAGCTGTATAGCCATCACTCCCTGGGCATTTGCCCTTTTTTAATTTATTTATTGCTGCCTTGATCTCTTCTGACTTAATGGGTAAAATCAGGGTTGCATTTTGTTTGTCCATTATTTGTGGTAGTTTTATTCCAGGCAGATATTTTTTAATTTTGTCTTGGGGTAGGAGGCTATTATCAAGGCTGTACAATTGTTTATAATATTTTGCAGATTCTTCCGCTATTTCTTGTTTACCTTTTATACTTATAGTCCTGGTTTGATCTTTAATAGAAACTATGTTTGATTTTATCTGCTGTTTTTTCATTTTATAAGCCAGGTTTTTTCATTGCTTTTGCTCTGCTATCAAAATACTGTTGCTTAGTAAATATCAGTGATTTCTCCACCTTTTCAGTGAGTAATCGATCAAGTTTGTTCCTTAACTCGTTTAAAGACTGCAGATCGGCTGAATTTCCTTTTGCCTTGTGTTCTAATTCAAATTTACTTATTGACTGTTCTAATTCCCTAACACTTTTTTCCCTCTCTCTTCCTCTTATGTGAGGCAAAGGATATAATTTCCCCTCTCAGTACTGCCTTTGCTCCCTCCCATAGTTTAACTGGTTCTACTTCCTCTGTATTGTTGGTTTCCAAATAATTTTTAATGGTTGATCTTATTTTAATCTTGAAGTTTTCAATTTTCAACAAGGAATTATTTAGTCTCAAGAGTATGGCCAACTTCAAAGTCAAGTTTTAATTTCATAGTTATTAGAGCATGATCAGACAGAGTGATTAGGTTTATTTTACATTCTGTTATCCTAAATATTTGATTCTTGAACAGGAAAAAATAATCTAATCGTGATTATTTACAATGAGATTTTGAAAAGAAAATATAATCTCTTTCTTTAGGGTGGAGAGTTCTCCACATGTCTCTCAGCCCTATTTCCTTGACTGCTCCTCTCATTATTTTAGCAGTTTGGTCTGAGCTATGTTGTCTATTACTTTGTGTGTCCATATTTTGGTCCATGATTAAGTTTAGATCACCTGCCATAACGACAATGCCTTGACTTTCTGACACTATCATTTCAACTACCTTTTTGATAAGGTCTGGGCCTTCTTCAGGAGGGTTATAGACGTTCATAAATGAGATGATAACATCCTCGACCTTTCCAATTACCATTACATATCTACCTTCCTTGTCTGTTATCAACTTCTCCAGCGTAAAGGCTATTTGAGGCATTATTAAAATAGCTACTCTGCTTTTTGAAGACTTGTATGATGAATAATATACCTGATACAGTGTGTATTCCAGACTTCAAAGGTGTGTGTGTGTGTGGGCGCATGTATGGTGGTTCACGTGTGCGTGCTTGTGTTGTTTGCAGAAGAGCCTGAGAGTGCAGATGAAGCCATGACAGCCATGACGTTGCCCAGTCAAGGCAGAATCAATGTACATAACATTAAAACTCTGAAGTTATTGGTGTTCAGGTAAGTAATACAAATTTCCCAATGTCAAAAAATTTTACATGTACTTCCAAACCAATAGGCTGACATATTTGCTGACACATCTACACAAAGCCTTTTTCAGAAGTTCACTTTTCAGTTTTACCGGCAAACTATATAGGAGTAGTATCAGTGCCCTTTTTTGTAATTGCCATCTTAACTCTTGCTCCTTTGAGCCTGTACCACAACTCTCATACACCCTGTGTCAATGTTTGCCCACATTTACTCAGTCAACATTGTCTTATTTATATGTTAAAACCTTTCTCCCATCCTAATTAAGAGCCAATTTAATCCAAATACCAATACTGTTGTATGATCATATAAATATAGGCATAAACATTATAAAAAATTGTATCCTAATTAGGGCTGTCAGTTGATTAAATTTTTAATCGCGTTATTAATGCATTATTAACGTGAATTTTTTCCCTGCCCTTTTACATTTACAATAAATATAAATTACTTTTGTTTTGTCCCGAGAACCATCGGGCAAAACTTTAAAGCTAAACTTTTCGTTTAAAAGTCCCTTTTCTGTATCCATTTCTGCTTTGTAACCGTTTGCAATGATATATTAGCGCCACTTCCTGAAACTATGGGAGCTGGCAAGGCACAGACCGTGCGTGCATTTATCGTGCGTTAAAAAATTAATGCCATTAAAAGGAATTTGAGTTAACGTGTTATTAACGCGTTAACGCGTTAATAACACGTTAACTTCGACAGCATTAATTCTAATATTAATTATAAAATATAATTTAATCCAATATAACCCAGTGTATTTTTCTTTTTTATTCATTAATAGTATTTCCTTTTAAAACAAAATATTGCAGATCAAGATAACTATGTATATTACGTTGTAATATGCGCTGCTTGACATTTACCCCCACTAACCTGCCTAATACATTGGATTTCAGCAGTGGTGTGTAGCACAGTCATGGCCACTAGGCACTAAAGCAGGCTGAATTATACATATCAGGCATGAGGCATATCAGACTACAGAGCAGCTTCTTCCCTCAGGCTGTGAGACTGCTTAATGCAGCATCTGCTCTCAATGTTAAATAATTTTATCTTTTTTATACAATCAATGAATCAATCGAGAGGGAACCACATTTTAATTTCATTATACAACTTGATGTATATTGAACCATAAACTTCCTTGTACTCCTTGTATTTTATTCCTTATATCACCAAATGGCACAGACCAAGTAGCAGTTCTTTCCAGATCTGTAACCAGTTTGTGAAAGAGTCAAATGCTGTGGGGGTTTTTAGAGGCCGAGACCTACCAGGGAAGGGCTCTATTGTTTTTTGTTTGTTTTTTAGAGCCCGAGCCCTACCGGGGAGAAGGGCTCTATTGTTATTCTAGGGTTTCTTTCTTATTATTATGTCTCTTTAATGCTTAATTTGACCCCCTGAGTATGCTCAAAAACTCACCAAATTTGGCACGCACACCAGGTCTGGCAAAAAATTTGATGAAATGGAAAAACTGACCCCCAGAGTGCCAAAATGTGCCCTATAGCGCCATCTAGGCACACTTAAACAGCCACTGCGTCCCACAGGAATGTCATAGAGACACTAAACAAAAGCAGAATTGTAGAACTCATCAAGGTCTAAAAATCATGCGCTGATACCCCTGAGCTAATTTCAATCGAAAGTCTGCAATTTGCTTTTCAAAATAAAATTGAAACCCCAAATTTCCCTTAGAACAAAAAATATCTCCCCCTGAGAGCGTAATTGGTAGAGGCTTTAAAAGCTAATAGATGACTGAGATCACAGTGTTTATCAAATAGTTGGGGGGATTTTGTTGTTTTTCAAATTATTTGGATTTTATAAGCCCTCAAAGTTAAAGTTGTAACACAACCTTGTCTGCATCTTCCCATTTAAGTAAATGGGAGAGATTTGCGTCACACTGAGGCCCCTGCAGTCTAAAGTAAAAGTCTGACTGCTTTCAAACTTATGCCAATGGAAAGAGAACGACCATTTCAAAAGCCCCAAACTCTTTCAATTAAAAGCCTCAAAACCCTTTCAAAATAAAAGCTCTTCTTTTTAGAAAACATTTGTTTCTCCATCCGTCTGCTTACATTGTGTAACCTACACAGCTGCCAGTAGACTTGTCAGTCAATCTTTAAACAAGTATCATGGGGTCAAATTAATTTGGATCTGCAATTTAAAATCAGTTGACAAATACTGCATGTCTGTAGATAGTTCTCATCTTCACACACCTGACACTAATTTTTCCATTGGATTGAATGTGTATTTCTCTGTAAGCCTGCATTTTGTCTGATCCCCACACAGCTGTCAGTATTCATGTCCATCAAACTTTGACCTGGTCACTAGGTCATCCTCTGCCTTTCAAAACAAAACCCCCAAACTCTTTCAAAATAAATCTTTATAAATTTTCAAAATAACTTGATTTTTGAAATTGATCCAAAATACCTTAAAAATGGATTAATCGTCTACACTAATGCAACGGATACCTACCCCGATGGGCCAGAGTGCAAGGGCTCTACCAATGCTGCTTGGAGCTTTAATTTTTGTTTTTTTGTTTTTTTTCACATCCTAACTGATAAACCCGTGACACCGCCAGTAATCCCCCAGAACACTGACTTTCTACATGAAAAAAACATTTACTAGGCCTATCTGTAGAGTGCACTGTTAATGCAAATTGAACATTTCATACAGTTGCTACAGTTGCATTTTCAGCATTTCTCAAAAGCGGATTAATTTTAAATATGCCGAGGAAAAGTTTTATGCTGATTTTGAAAGTAATTAAACAAGAAGGAGATGTTAGATAAAAGATGATAGTTAAGTTAACTCCTCCTTTATCACATTTGTAAGTTCTCTATTAGCATCAGAAATATTGTTAAATATCGTAAGATGCTTTTTTGTTTTGCTTTAACAACTTAATACTTTGCCATCGTCATGCTGGTCAAATCACCTTACTCTTGTGATATTAAATTATGTCACTGTGTCTTCAACCACTTTTTTTTGTTTGTAAGGAACGGAAGTATAAAAAAGTGAAAGGAAGGTTCAAAGTTCTGTTTGCCCTTTTCTGAAAGAGGCACTTATTCAATGGAGAAGAAATGTGGTCCTGTTTTCTAATATTTAGGCCTCAAACTTATTGTGCTAGCTATAGGACTAATTTTATTTATGGTACAGATGATTTTTTGTTTTAAGTATGCTATTTGTGAAAAGAAGGACATCTTGGTGCAATTTCCACTTTATTGAGCTAATCTTTCTGTTTGTCACACCTTCCTTAGAGCAAACATGAATCAACAAGGAACAGGCAGGGTTAAATAACATTTCCATACAAGTCCTCAGTAGTAGCCTTTAAAATACACCTGTATGTACACCCTTGAGGCAGAAGCCTTACCTTTTGGGAAATGTATTTTATTTTCTTCTATTTAAAAAAATTTAAAATATTGTTGAAATTATAAGAAAATGTTCGGTGCTCACCTTATTTAATAGAGATGGGATAGGCTACTGGATGAAATTTAGATTTTAAGGTTTGGACATTTGCTGGAAGGAAATTTGGTAACTGGAACTGTTAATTTTTATAAAGACCCCTAATATAAAACATATTTAGCCAACAAAAATTGTGGCTTAAGAAAATGCTGAGTGGCTTGCAACTTTGAAAAACCTCTAGAAACAGTGGCTAATGAACAAAAAAGTTCATGTCAAGCCATGGTAATATGCATGAAATAATGAAATTATGACCTCCTTCTGCATATTCGCATCAGCCATCAAAAAATCATATCAATCATCCATTAATGTGTAGTTTTTTGTGTGACAGGAATTTGTTAGATTCATTTCAGGTGTGCTCTTTACCAGTTTTACCTTTATTTGAAGTGGTTTTGATGATCAGATTAAACTTTGTTTTTAGCCTGTTAGTTATAATCTAGTTACTTTACAAGTTAAAGAGACTTGACTGTAACAAACACATTTTTGTGTTTAGTGAGAAGCAGGCCTCTAATATTCCAGATGAGCTGTTTGATGCAGCTGCAGATCATGGTGTTACTACTATTAACTTCAGCAAGAACAAATTGACCTCCATACCATCCAGGTACAAACACACACAGCAGACAGCCATGCAAAAATTACACACCCACACTTTTTTACACTGCTTTTGCAGAGAACATCACTTAGTGACAAAACTAAACACTAAATTAAAACAAAAGATTTTTTCATTACTAATGACTCCCAAAATAACCACTCATGTTGTGTGTGCAGGTTGGTGGAGTTCAAATCGTCGGTGTCAGATATCAATCTGGGTTTCAACAGACTAACCTGCTGTTCACCTGACATCTGCAAGTTACTGCAGCTGACTTACATCGACTTTGGGTAGACACACATACACAGATCCACACATAGAGATATATAATCAATCAATCAATCAAATTTTATTTGTATAGTCCTTTACAATAACCAAAAAAGGTAACCAAAGTGCTTTACATCAAAGCCATAAAAAGTACATAAAAGCAATACATGAAACTGAGGTTTGTATGTATTTATAATGTATTCTCAACTCACTAATGCATGTTGACATTGTACTGTGTTCTACAACATAGTATTTACTGGTAAGGGCTGTCCATTATTTTCTTGATGAATCAAATTTTCTGTCAGAAAACAGTGAACCACTGTAAGGTTTTTAGATGTTATGTTTTTACAAAAAGAAAAGAAAAAAAGAGATTCTGTTTTCAAAATAATATAAAATGATGAAAAGTTAAATGGACAACTCCATTCCCATTTCCAGTGAATGTCACATTCAGCAATGCCACAACTCTTTTTAACACATGGGGTGCCAATCATAGTGTGAGCACTGCAGTTCTGCCTGTAATTTTCCCTTTATGTTTTAACAGTAACCATGAAACATTTACACAGGAAGATTTTTTTTGAATGACAAAAAAGCATGTTTTAAACAAATAAAGCCAGCAGAATACTGAATCCATGTTAAAGTCTTGGGAACTGGATATATATGGGATTTTGATATAGAACCACTAGTTAATATTGCTTTCATTTGATTTGCTTTTTCCTTTTTTTCAAGAAATAACCAGCTGAGTGATTTACCACCTGAAATGAAGAACCTAACAAAGCTATGCACCATTATCCTCAGTTTCAACAGGTAAATTACTATTTCGGGACCAGTTGAACTTAAAATTAAATCCTGATAATAACTATAATTAATGTGAAAACAGTGTTCTGCATGCAAAGCTTCACCTCTGGTATCATATGTTGGTCTATCTGACTTATTTGAGCTCTGGTGTATCCTTTTACTAAAGGAACTCCTCACTACTTTGACTATTGTCTCTACTTTTTATCTTAGTTTTTAGCTCTAAGTATGTTAGAGAGAAATGAGGAGATACTGATTGAGGAGTTGTATTCAGTAAAATGAAAAGCACTGAGCATTTATTTATTAAATAACTTGAAACCGCTTTGATTGATTTACAAGATATAAAAAAAAATTGAATGCCTTTCAATATCATTTGATATGATTTAAATATACTCTTATTGACCAAAGTGACAGTTGTTTTGGTGATAACTGCTTCAGTTGGTTCTTTCCCTTAAATACATTCTTTTTACTTTTCCATCAAACTAACTCGCTGATAAAAAACAGTAGTATATTCAGTCTTAATACTGCTTACAGGTTCAAGTCCTTCCCTGAAGTCCTCTATCAAATTGTTTTCTTGGAGACAGTGTTACTTGGTAACAACCAGGTGACTGGTGTGGACCCATGTCGCCTGATAAAGCTAACTCATCTGTCAACACTGGATCTCTCAAACAATGACCTGCTGAACCTCCCCCCTGAACTTGGCCTGTGTACCAGCATCAGGTATAGAGAAAACCTCAACAAAGAAACAAACTTCTGCTCCCTGTTCTGCACTGTTTCCTGGTATGTGTCTCTGTTTGAACTCACTGCAGTGCAGCAGCAGTTTCTTGCTCAAGTGGTAATGTGATAAAGAAATATCCCACTTTACTTTACTTTGGAACTTTAGAATGTACTTTTTCTTCAAGTTGCTTCCTCTAGGAAACCCATAAAAAAATTGCTTTTGAGCACAAACTATTCATTAATAAATGTGGTTAGGGTCAGCATGTTATGTTTCCCAGAATTTTACATTATTTTAAGATTATAAACTTGTTGAAGTGGAGGCTAAAACATGGACAAAGAAAATCAATAGTTGTAATTTCTATGTGAAAATCTAACAAAATAAATTAAGCCAAGTGTTGTCTACAGGTGTCTCAGTCTAGATGGAAATCCTTTCCGCACACCCAGAGCAGCCATTGTGGCCAAAGGAACAGATGCGGTGTTGGAGTACCTCCGCAGCCGCATACCTGCATAATTGCTGACCTCGGCTGTGATCCCAGACCTTAGCGTAGCCCTCATGGTCCAAATATATCCTTTGGGATCTGCAAATCCTCCTGCACATCAACAGTTTTGGATGTCATCATAAGCCAAAGCTTTTGTTAAAAAACTATGAAGATCAAAATACTCATGTATCTGAAGTGATCGGGTTTTGTGTTAGATTGATGTGCTAAATGCCTAATGAATATTTCTAGACAATCAGATTTAAACTGATGCCTACATGTGTTACTTACAGTGGCTGAGAGGGGACAGTTGCACTACACACTAGAAGAACAAATCCTACACAATACACAAGTAAACTGGGAAAACATCTGTCAATTTGATGTAAGCAAAATTAAGCATGCTTTTTGCTTTTTTTAAGCCTGACAAAAATAACTTAAACTGAGTTGAGACACAGTGTGTTAGCTGGATGTAGTGTCAGTTGAAGTTACTTCCAGAATATGCTGCACTTATGTTGTCAAAGTGTCAATAATGTCTTCTCGGTTTGTGTTTGTTTCGTTTATTTACATTTGTTGTCATAATTTAAAATGTTGTCATAATTATAAATCTGTTCTCATAGTTTTCAGTGCGATTTGCCATACTTGGCCACCATAGTTACTAACAATGATAAAAGCACTTCTCTCAGTGAGGTTTTTGCCAGGGATTACAGAAACTGGTTTAAATTTTATAATTGTGTTTTAGCATCACTTTATGGCCCAGTTCAAACTCTTGGTCACAATCTTATTCACAAATTTTAAGGGGCATGTTTTTAAGAAACACAACACCCTTTTCAGCCTTTTAAAACAACTATATGCATTAACAAAACTTGTCTTGTCAGTCAACTGTTGCTAGTTCATTTGGTGTTTATTCTCAAAAAAAACTCTTTTATGAATAAAATGAATTTTTAAAAAAATGAGTCTTTGTTTCCCCTGTTTAGTAATTTATCATTAACTGATCTCTATTTACAACTTATCACATAGCATGTTTTAATCATGGTAACAATTGGATTGATTATGTTGCTCAACATGATTCATCTTTTTTTTCTTCTGTATTGACCTATAGTAATTATAACTAATCCAACAGATAGATTTAAAATTCAGATATTTTAAACCACAAATACTATTTTTTGCTGTTTTGCAGCCGCTCATTTTCTAAGAGTTTAAAACAAATATGGAATGTCAGCTTTTTTTATAGGTCATATAAATGTTACTTAAATTGCTGATTGCTATACCTAAATTAATACTCACAGCCCTACCCAAAAAAAAGGAGGTGGTATAATGGTTGATTAAAATATAAAATAACAAGGTTTACTTTGCTTAATTAGGAGTTAATTTAATTATTTTCGTCAGCTATTGATGTTGACAATGTTGACATTTTCTTACGTTTAAACATTTAAAGCAAGTGCAGAACAGAAAGTATGAGGGAAAACTGGGTTTTTGAAAATAACACTATAGAAATATTTTTTCAAAAGGGTTTTAACCATATAAAAGCAACTCTAATTTTTAAAAGGGAGAGTTTCATAACTGTGGTGTTTGTAATAAGTTATAACTCAAAGATATTTTTGTATCTTTTGTATTTATCAGTTCACTTCATAATTTCTGTTTTTGTTATTGAAATTGAACAGTTATTTTCAGTATAAATCATATAATTTCAACTAGGTATAAGTTCAACGAACAAAAGTATTACAAAATTAATCTCTCATAACTTTATCTATTTTGCCATGGTAAGTCGGAAATTGCTAGTGACAACATATAGTTGTATGAAAACTGAGTATTCTGTGTCAGTACCATAATAAAAAAATGATATAGAGTATTATTAATTTATATTTTATTTAGATATATTTTAAGTTGTCCAAAACAAGTAAGCATGGTAATACTTTGATAATGTGCCTAGATGAGTTTACTGTTGCTTATTTACAATTTCATTTTCAGTTATCCTGTACTAAGACCCCTTCACTATCTTCAAGATGCAGTCACTGCCCTAACGATGCACAGCTTCAGCCCTTCTTGGTGGTATTATTAGGGCCCGAGCACCAGTGCGGTGTGAGGCCCTATTGTTTTTCGTCCGTTTCTTTCTTGTTATTATTATTCTATGTGTGCTTTGAACCTTAATTTGACCCCCTAAACATGCTCAAAAACTCACCAAATTTGGCACGCACATCAGGACCAACGAAAAATTTGATAAAATGGAAAAACTGACCCCTTCAGTCCAAAAATGTGCTCTGTAGTGCCACCTAGGCACACAAAAACACCCACTGCCTCCCACAGGAATGTCATAGCAAGACGGGACAAAAGCCTAATTGTAGTACTCATCAAGAGCTACAAATCACACACTTAGCTTAACCTGACCCCCTAAACATGCTCAAAACCTCACCAAATTTGGCATGCACACCAGGACTGGCTAAAAATTTCATAAAATGGGAAAACTGACCCCCTCAGTATATGTATTTGGTATTTTCTGTGAGATTTGATCAAGTTTGTGGTGCTTTTCAGGAGTTTTTCTAAAGGTATTCCTCCTCTTTGCTTTCTGTCTGCTTGCCCTCCCTCCCCCCTCTCCCACACACACACACACACACACAGTCCTCTCCCTTGCTCCTGCTGTAGAGCTCTGCTCTGGTCATGTGACACTCTAAACAGGCCAGTATACACACACATTATCAACCTTGTAAGGCATAACTCAAAAACAGTACAAGATAGCAAATATAACTATGTGTAATTGGTCTACACTCATACAGTTGTGGGTCTGCTTGCCCTGTCCATTGAAATAAACTAGCATTTATCGGCATCTGGCTGCGGTTTATTCTAAAAGGTCATCCCCACAGCTGCCAGCATACATGTTAATCAAACTTTGATTAGGGCACTTGAGGTCAAATGAATGAGGATCTGCCATTTGAAAGGAATGGACATTTGGTGCCTGTCTGTTTATACTTCTCAAGCTTACGCACCTGACAATACACATCAGTGATACTTTGATTAGCTCATGTGGGTTATACTTCTGACATTTTGAAAATTAAATGTCACACCAGTATCAAATTAATTGTTCCTTTTCAAGGAACCTCAATGAATCTCAATGAACATTCATCTCGATGTGACTGGTGTGAGCAACATAAACACATCTCACCCTGTGTAAACTTTCTATGCTCACAGTTGACATGTCTATCGCACTTTTGACCAGGCTACATGGATCATGCTAGAGACTCAGGCATTACACACTGAGAAGCACTTTAAAAAATTACCTTCAAAGCTATTTTATTTTCAGTTATTTTCTTCATCATTTCTCCAAACTCAGCTGAGTAAGCTGCAGGGTTAGATCACATCACCACATTTCAAGTACAAGTCCATGAGAGGAACAAATCACATGTACCTTATTTTGTGTAAGATTTGATCAAGTTTGTGTTACTTTTCAGGTGGTTTTCTAAAATGTTTTTCTTATTTCTGTGCTCTCCTCTGCTCTGCCCCACTCTGCCGCTCATGTGATGTTCCTGTGAAAAAGCTGCTGAGAGCAGCATCCTGCTGGCTGTGTAGAGGCACAGTAGGGAGGGATGATAGGCAGCTGTCACAGGTTACAGTGGTGGAGCTGTTGTGCTAGGAAATACATAAGGGAGCTTTGCTATTTTCTTTTATATTTACCATTTTGAATCAGTGTCAGGTAATGGTTTAAAAGAGTGGACTTAGCTGTTTGCAGGGCTTTCCAATGTAGTTGGCTGCTTAGATGGAAAACACATCCATATTACTGCTCCTGCAGAAAATGAAGGGGACTGTTAATAGGAAGTCATTTCCCAGCATTAATGTCCAGGTGTCTCTTAAAAATGACAGAACATATATCACTATTCGCTGTAGCTAACATGTCACTCTCTGCACTATCAAGATCATGTGGTTCAGCTCACATTATTACAAATATAGAAGCCAAGTGGCCTAGATCTGTACAGGATTCCTGCATCCATTGTGAGTGTAGCAACAGATTTGAATGTGGTAAGTAACCCAAAATTTTGTACAAATATCATTCTCTGTCTCCTTTTAACACACCCAAATGTATCTACTATAATTGCATAACTGTAGCGTGAAAGATGCGGCGTTGCAATTAATGAGCCTTTTTTTTGAATAGAGGCAGCACAGAGAGAGAAGGGGGCCTGTGTGTGGCAGCTGAAGTGGGAAGAATCAGCCAAGCAAGAGATGAGTCAACCCAACCCAGGGTTGGCCTCTGTGTAAGGTTTAATGCTTCAAGAAAGCTGATTTTGTGGAAGGCTTTAGAAAACAATACAAGATAAGAGTGACAAAATCTGCAGAGAAATTAGATTGTGATGGCCTAAACGGATGGACAACAGCCTAAATAGATGGATGATGGATAACACAGGGTTACACAAGACCCTAGGTTTGTTGCACATAGCCAGTGTTCTGCCAGCTTAGAATTCTGTTTCTCATTCTAGTCTGCTGGGTGATGGTAATATAGTTGCGAAGTGTCAAAAGAAGGCCATAGATAGATAGGGTCCAATAAACAAGCTTAAAACACAACTTAACAATGTTGAAAAAAATTATAGGTGACTATTGTAATTAGGGAAAACATAATGTTTATAATGTGGATCCTGCTCTGCAGGTTGACCCCCGACAAACCCAAAATAGCGTGGAATATAGTTGGAGGCAAATAGGGGTCGTCTGCCTTCCCAGTGCTGTGGCATGACAGACCTGAATCCATCATTTAGCAAGGATGTGACAGGTGAATAGGTAACTGGCCTATTACCACCTTCTTGAGAGGTTTCTAGGTCCTCCAGTCTCTGTAAGAATCTAAGTTTTGCTTTTGCTTTATTTCTGACAGTGAGTCTCTCTATTTGAGTGGCCAAACTCTACAAAAATAGTTCTGACTTGCCCATGTACGAGGCTTAGTCCTCAATGCGGAGGTCGTGAGTTCGATTCCGGCTCCGACCCTTTCCGTGTGTCACCCCCTCTCTCTGTCTCCCCCTTTCACACATCTGTCCTATCTAATAAAGGCATAAAAGCCTGAAAAAATATCTTTAAAAAATAAATAAATAAATAAATAGTTCTGACTCATTTTTGGGTCCAGCCTCCTTTAGTGGACTTGTTATAAGGGGGACAGATCTTGCTTGCTGCCCCTGTGTCTCCTTGTCTTCCGAGTCCTGCCCTGGCTCAGAGGCCTCCAAATTTCCTGCTAGATGTAAAAATCAAGTCAAGTCAATTTTATTTATACAGCGCCAAATTACAAGTGGAGTTATCTCATGACTGTTTTCATACAGAGCAGGTTGAGACAACACTGGACTTTTTTTAAAAAAAACAACTGTTATTGTCAATTAAACTTGGCCTTGTGATACTGGCTCACCAGCTTTGTGATGTTGATGCAGTCAAGACAGATCTTTTTTTCATGACTACTTTGACATGACTGTCATTCTATGTGCCATATGTGGCAAGAGAAATTACATTTAGAAGGCAGACTTCCAGTTGCACTGGCAAGATGCCCCAGACCCTGGGAAGCTGCTGCTTTCTGTGGCACTTTCCATCTGAGTCTCTGTGACATCTACCTTGCCTTGCACTCTGCAACTGTAAAAGTGAAATAAGTAACAGGACACTTGCCAGTGCTATCAAGGACATATGTGATACCATCAGTTGAAGGATGATTACCTGCCACTACCCACCAAAAGTGACAGGAGAGAAGAAGCTCAGTCCAACCGGGACTGATCCTTCCTGTGAACATAATGCTAAATGTGGGAGCTAGGCAGTTGTTTTATTTAGTCATCCCGTATGTTAATCAGAGACAATTTCCACTGTAGTGGAAGCTGTAAAAAAACATAAACGTATAGCTTCCGACAAAAGATTTGGATCTTAGAGCGAACTTTTAGTATTACTTAGAAAGGGAGTTTATGTGGGTCCTAAACAAGGCTAGGAGAAGGAGGTCATGTGCAAAGCTTCAGAGGTGCTTTAAGGGCCCCTTACAAGGTAGTAGGGAGGGTCATAGAAGTGTTGTAAGTGCTACTAGCGGGGGAGGACTCAGAAATGATGATACATTTGCACTGCCTTAAACTCTATTTGTCTCCCTGTCCAAAGCCATCCTCAACCCTGAAAGATTGTGCATCAGGCCCTCCAAGTCATCAGGATGGCAACCCACACCAAAAGAGAAGTAATGAGAGTGCTGGTGATGATGCAGTGAATTTTTTTCAAAAAGTAGCACCTGTTCATTTGGAACTTATTTAAGTGAATAAACGCTATGTTCAATAAGCAGTTTTACTTATATTTTCAAAATGAAAGCTCACATAATTATAATTTTACCCTCAGTATACACAAAACAGCGTTTAGATGAAGGGTTACATGGGTTTTTGTAAGTATCAATTGAAGTTTCTACAATGCACAGCAATTGTTCATTTTGAGCATATAAATGCTATTTTCAAGAAATAAGTAGTTTAACCTTTTTTTTTAATTAAGGCTCGCAAAATAGCATTAAAATGAAGGATAATGTAAATGAAAATGAAAGCACACAAACCTATGACTCTACACTAAGCATGCAAAAATTGACATGAAAATAAAGGGATAACATGGATTTCTTTGAGTAATTAATGAGGTTCAATAGTTTAGTTTAATAGAAGTTGTGAACTTTTTTAAACAAAAGTTCACAACTTCTATTAATTCTACTGTCAGCATACACAAAACGGAAGGATAACATAAATTTCTGAGTTTCTAATGCACTTTTATTAGTTCACAGCAACTGTTCATTTTAATTCAGTGAATAAACCATTTTCAACGAGTAGGTTTACCCATATTTTCTAGATGAAATTTCACAAAACTATATTCTGCCACCAGAGAACACACAGCAGCATGGAAATGAAGGTTAATGTAAGCTTTTTTACTAAATATATTGTTAGTGAAACATTTCAAGCCTTACTTCCAGCAGAAACTCCAAACATTGAATAGTATGGCTTTCTTGGTAGCAGTAGCCATATGTTTTTTGAGGGATGATAAGAATTGGGTTATTTGATATGGAGTATTAAGATATTCTTTGATCCGGGGTGTCACAAGCATCACTGTATTCCTTTACATTTCATTGCAGTCTCTTTCATGGAGTGGCTTCTCAAAAAAATTTGGAGGAGATGGAGTTGCGAGCCAGAGTGGGAAGGGCTGGATGGTACATAACTTTTAACTTTTAAAAGCCACTTAAAAGGTGAGAATGTGAGCATGGTAACTGTTAGTTTACTAAAACCAAAATTAAATGCCAAATGGCTGGACCACACCCCTTAAACAGCAGTCCCCACGGCATACATACACGAAAATTTGTACACACATGTATTAGGTCTTGGCCAAAACAATACTCAAGTCTCTCGGACCAGTCACCTAAACCCAACAGGAAGTCAGCCACTTTGAATTAAATGGCAATTTTTGACGATGTGAATGGGTTGTATTTTTTTTTCCAACTTGTCCAAGAACACTCATCAGATCGACTTCAAATTTGGTGTCATCTAGACCTCTTTGTAATCAAAATTTATCAAAAGATCACACTTTCATTAAAAGGCATGTTTGTTATGTGGTGACACATTTTCATGTCTCTCCATGAAACTTGTAATTATTCTTACTTTTGTGTTAAAAGTGCAATCTGCACCAAACTTCACATGTAAGCACTACTTTAAGCACTACATTCATAATGATGGTTTTCAGATTCTCTCACTTACACTGCAAATTTTGCAGTGTTAATTCAACACTTAAAGAGTTAAATTTAATACTGTGTCCAAGTGTATTTTATCCTTATCTCTTCCCCTCCCCCCTCCTGCCTCCCCTTCTCTCTCTCTCTCAACCCAACCGGTGCTGTCAGATCCCGCCCACCTCTGAGTCTGGATCTGTCCGAGGTTTCTGCCT
>JAPZDZ010097880.1:0-17248 GCA_029783805.1 Acanthurus tennentii
CTGCTCACGTGACAAAAACACAGGCACATGGCAACCATGGTGACAGCTCGTCTGTGTTACGGCATGTCGCGCAAAGTAAAGTTGAAGATATATGAGATGGTTTGGGCTTATGGACCGGATCGGAAGGGTTCTAACAAAAAATCCGATACCCAATCCAGTCATTTTGGCCTGGATCAGATCGAGCCATCCCTATTAATTGTGCACTGTACTTTTAATGTATTGACAATGAACCTTAACTTTGACTTGCTTGACTTGAGTTGGGTTGAGACCAGGAGGGGGCAGAACCTTCCTGTGTGGAGTTTGCTTGTTCTCCCCGTCTGCATGGGTTCTCTCCAGGTACTCTGACTTCCTCCCACAGTCCAAAGACATGCAAGTCAGGACTAATTGTTGACTATAAATTGCCCATTGTTGTGAATGTAAGTGTGACTGGATGTTTGTCTCTATATGAAGCCCTGTGAAGAACTGGCAACTTGTCTGGGGTGTATCCTGCTGCTCGCTTGGAGGGGTTAGGGTTCGAAACACTGACTTTCTTAAGAGTAAACAACCTTCTCCACCTAATGGTCATATGAGACTGCACAGTGTCTATATTGTCTTAAGGGTTCTGGTTATATATTTACAGATTTTAATCCAATATAACTTACTGTGACTGGTTTCTGTTTTTTTTACAGGTGATGTGTCACCCATTAGTATGTCCCCTATCAGCCAATCGCAGTTCATCCCTTTGGGAGAGGTATTGCTATTTGCTATCTCTGCTATGAACTCTTCTAATAAGCCTGTCACACAGGAGGCCCTCACTGAACACCTGCAGACATGTTTTCCAGGTAACACCAGCTTCTTCATTTTTCTTCTTTTTTACTAGTTACATTACAAATTTTCTTTTCAGTGTTTTGAAAATAAGTGCTGTACCTAATATTGTGTTTTCACACATGAAGCTTATATTGGGGTTTTTAAACAAATCAAAAAATGTGCTGTACACACATTTGTGTCTTATGCTGTGTGAGTGCATGTGCCATATCAGGCTGACAACAGCACTACACAATGAGCAGAAAAAGGACACAGAGTATCTTGTAGCAGCTATTCCAAGAAGCAACTTCAAGTAAAAATGTCAGCATAGGACTTGGGAGAGAGAAACAGGGTGATACCTAGGGTCATTTTCAACGAAGCAAAGAAAAATAACAAATGTATTGGTGTTGGTGTATCAGAAAGGAAGCAGTATGACCAAAAAACCTGGTAGGAATAGAACCAACCTGAAGAGACGGTGTTAAGCCTCTCATCATCAACTTGGCTAAGGAGATGAGGCTGAATAAATATGATGAAAATTAACAAAGAAGTTTGAAATGGGGCTTAGCCAAATAATTACAAACAGCTGTTAAAGTTAACACTAACCTCCGGCTGTGGTCTTACATTTGTATTTGCATTGCGGGATGGCAGCGACCCTACATGAACTGGACTAACCTGACTAACCTTGCTGAACGACCCCCAAGCCACTGCTGCTTGACATCAGTTAGTGCCCTATTAAAACACAAAAGTTTTAGACATTAACTGACCACCTGACAGTAATTGTTTGGTTCTCAAGGCATACACATGAACCAAGGAGGTGGCACAGTGATTCAAACTGTTCAGAAAAGTTTGTGCAACCTTACATCTTGTACACCACCAAGGGTTACAGACTGTTAATCTGTGTTTGGCAGTTGTTGTTCTTTTTTTTTTTTTCAAAAAATCCCCCCCAATAAACTTAAGTTCTCAAACCTGTAAATCAGAATTAGAATATCAGAATATAGTTTTATTGCACTCAGCACAGATAAAGACAAACATCCGTGCTGCTTGTAATATACTAGCTTACAATGACAAAATGAAAATATAAGCAACCAGAGGGTTTTGAGGGAAACTTCAAGCCATTGAATGGCCTTGCTTTATTTCATTCAAAATTCCCACATAGAACTTACAAAATGAAGGCTGATCACTTTGTGATTGGAGGTAAATATGTCTTGTCCTGTTCTGTGTGAAAATAAATGGGAAGCTTGTGTCAGACTGCTCCATTATTTAGGGATGGTTCACGGTTAAATACAGTTTATTTATAGGTCATTTATTCTTCAACCCAAGGTTTCACAATAAAATGTAAGTTTTAATTCCCATGTGTGCAGTAGGAAATTTTCAAGAGCCTTGTTACATGGGGAAAGAGGTTTTACTGTTGTTGATTTCCAGAACAATTTGTTCACCTGTTTCCCTTTAGCTCCTTTGATAGTAACAAGAGTGCATGTCTGACAATGAGCAGAAAGTTGTTCTCTGTGCACAACCCTTCAAAATCATTGATTACCTCACAAAAATACTCTTAACAGCTACACTCCCTTTCACTTTCCTCTGGGTTTTTCCTAACGTATGCTAATCTTGCAGCTGTCGTCTGTGTTATGACTGTTACACCCTGTAGGGATAGGAGTCATTCACACTTCCATCCACTAGGTGGCAGCAAAGGCTAGTGCTCTACCTGTCGGATACTTTTAAAAACTATCGAGTTACTTGTAAAGGAGGACCACACATGATGCTGTATGTAGTTGAGAGCTGTGCTGTGGACCTTATTAAATGGCTGAGTTAGCCAAACCCATACTTCTTCTGATGTTTAAAAACATAATAAACATTATGCGAAATGACCTAACCAGCCCACTTAGTTGTTTGGCCTTTATTAAGCTGATAATATTAAACTTCTATTAATCTTACCAGCTTTTTAGCTTCTCCAAGCTTCACCAGAGAAAAACTAGCACTTGAGCCAGCCTGTGGCATCTGAGCCAATCCAAACATAACAGGCTTTAGTCTTTATGGACATAATTTAAAAGTGAAAAACATTCTTAACAATAGCAAACTTACTGCCAAATTATTTTATACATAACATTTTTCGATAAGTTTGAGGAGCATAAATACTTCACCCTGTATTTAAGCACGACAAACTTTATATATAAATATATTCTAAAGTAATTTAATTGTAAAGAAACATTACTCTGATTTGCCCACTGTGTGTGATGTCATCAGCATGAGACAGCATGGCCAGTCTCAGAAAGATGACCACAAAGCGAAGCATAGCTGATGGCAAGGAAGAACCTGTGGAGGCTCCAGGAAGTACACTGTGCTTGAGCATGTATGGAGCACCCTCACTAGTCAAACAAACTGGACTCAAAAATGTGCTTTGGCACAGTACGGATTGCCTAGCGCGAGTGTGTCCTCAATAGTTTTCTTTGGGACACCAGTAAAAAGTTCATTACAGTAGTCTAGCTGACTTAGCATGAAAGCATGAATTAGTTTCTCAGCATTTTTTGGTTTTCAAGTAATCGCTCTTTAGCTGTATTCCTAGGGTGGAATAACTTTTTTTTTGGTTATCTTGTTAATGTGGGAACTTAACTCAGATCAGAATCTAAGAAAACGTCAAGACTTGTGCTCTCAGGTTTAATCCACTGACTTAGTTTGCCCAGATTTTGCTCAGCATTTCAAACTTTTGGTTTGGGGCCAACTAGAAGGATTTCAGTTTTGTCCTTATTTTGTTTTGAGAAATTGTTTCTCATCCATTTATTAATCACTAAGAGGTGGTTTGAGATGGAGGTAGTAGCTGCAGCATTACGTGGCTCAGGGAATACGTGCAGCTGCCTATCATCTGCATAGCCATGAAAACATATGTTGTGCTCTCTGTTGATGTCACTAAGCCGCAGCAAATATACTAAGAACAATAATGGACCAAGGCAGCTCCACTGTACAACCCCACAGTTTTCCTATTTTTTAGACACCATTCTTCAGTGATGCAGGTGGCATTGCTATCTTACTACCAGCACAGATGTCATTTTTGCCATTTCTGTAAGATAGCAAATCAACCTGTGCGAAGTCTGTGAATCTAGGGGCATGAGATCTGAAAGTGAAGGCAAATAAAGGTCTGGCTAGGCGCGTTTGCTTTCTTTGCTAACCTGGTGGAAGCGCAAATGTAAAATAGTCTGCAAGATACAGAGCAGCTGGTCAACATGCTCACACAATCACACACACCATTCTTCTCTGTTTTTTTCACTCAGCAATGTAAAATATTAAAGTGTCCTTTGGACATATTAAGTAAAGTTCATAAAGAGTCGTTTAAAAAATATTTTTGATCACAAATGATAGATTTTGAAGTTAAAATTGTGCGTATGGGAGTGTGTGTACCTTACGTTTGGCTAAGAAGCACACACACCTTTTATTTATATGAGGGTTTTTCCCCCTCACATTAATAACATATTAGGAATGAATGTATTCATAATGGCTAATTAAACTCAATAGACAGGATGGGATCAAAGCTATCAACCTGTCTTTAACAGATCATTTGCTGACAGCTGGAGCAACTGTGATGTTGGTGTCAGCATGTTTATTGGATCCAGAGAAACGAGAATTGAACTTTGTCTTTTGTTTACCCAATCTTTTGACATCTTATTAATGTTTCTGTGTTGTGTAGATGTTCTAGTAATGCCAGAAGGCAAGGTAATGATCTCTTCTATCTCAGACCATGTTTTTTTTAATATATGCTGGCTTTGGTGGAACCATGCCATCTCCGAGATCTCAGAGATGGCAAGGGGCTTTGACCACCATCACTGTGCTCCATCTTGTTTCATTGCTCCCTCCAATATTTCAAACTCACTTTCAACACATTTACACTGCAGTAAAAATGTGTCTATACTGCTTAGTGCTGAAGTACTCAATATCATTTGGCTTTTCCTGTAACTTCTTTATAATGAAAGTCACTTTAGCAGTGTGATATGCATCCTTTTTATCCAAAACCAACTTCTTTTTTGACTGTTCCTCCCCTCTCCATTTTCACATATCATGGTTTGGAAATGACTTTTCTGTCTACATGATCACCATGTGATCAGCACATTTACCCATATATGATGTCATGATGATGTACAGTTTGTTTTTAAAGAATGAAGTGGTGTTCCTTGGTGGCAGCATTTCTGAACATTAGGTGGTCTGTGCACTAAAAACAGTCTCAAAGCATCTTTCAGCATCTTAGAAACATCTTTTTAAGACAAGTTTGATTGAAATCACAACTTACCAAAAAAAATTTAAAATTTTTTTCCTGTGATTGTTGATGACCTCATACAGCTTCTTTAGTGCCTTTTTAAAAATTTATGTCAGTGGAATATAAGCAGCAGAACACTTTTAATTCCTTGAGCAGATAAAGCCAAGTGCAGATCAAAGAACCAAGAGCTGAAACCAGAACAACTTGCAATGTGCCATTCTGTAATGCTCAGAAAACCTGCCACAAGCTTATCAGATTTGTTTCTTGCTTATAAGGTGTGTGTGATGGTATACAGTAAGGAAGGAATAGGGACTCCACTTGCATTTTAAGTAATGTAATGATGAAACAGTGAAAATATGAAGGGTATGTGCTAATAATAATAATAATAATAATAATAATTTCCCGTGGGCTCACCACCTGCAGGAGGGGCCAAATGGGTTGGGTGCTGTGTGAGTTGGGCGGCAGCCAAAGGCTGGACCTTGGCGGTCTGCAGAAGCTAGCTCTAGGGGCGTGGAATGTCACCTCTCTGGTGAGGAAGGAGCCTAAACTGGTGTGGGAGGTTGAGAAGTTCGGGCTAGATATAGTCGGCCTCACATCGACGCATGGCAAGGGCTCCGGAACCAGTCTTCTCGAGAGGGGTTGGACTCTCTTCCACCGGTGAGAGACGCCGGGTAGGGGTCGCAATACTTGTTACCGCCCGGCTTGGTGCCTGTATGTTGGAGTTTACCCCGGTAGACGAGAGGGTAGCCTCCCTCCGCCTTCGGGTGGGGGACGGATCCTGATTGTTGTTTGTGCCTATGGTCCAAACAGCAGTTCAGAGTATCCACCCTTTTTGGATTCCTTAGAGGGAGTGCTGGAGAGTGCTCCTTCTGGGGATTCCCTTGTTCTGCTGGGGGGCTTCAACACTCACCTTGGCAACGACGAAGAGACCTGGAAGGGCATGATTGGGAGGAACAGCCCCCCTGATCTGAACCCGAGTGGTGCTTTGTTATTGGACTTCTGTGCTCGTCACAGATTGTCCATAACGAACACAATGTTCAAACATAAGGGTGTCCATATGTGCACTTGGCACCAGGACACCCTAGGCTGCAGTTCGATGATCGACTTTGTAATTGTGTCATTGGACTTGCAGCCGCAAGTCTTGGACACTTGGGTTAAGAGAGGGGCGGAGCTGTCAACAGATCACCACCTAGTGGTGAGTTGGCACCGATGGTGGGGGTGGATGATGATCAGACCTGGCAGACCCAAACATATCATGAGGGTCTCCTGGGAACATCTGGCAGAGTCTCCTGTCAGAAAGAGCTTCAACTCCCACCTCCAGGAGAGCTTCGACCGTGTTCCGGGGGAGGTGGGGGACATGAGTCCGAGTTGGCTATGTTCTGTGCCTCCGTTGTTGAGGCAGCCAATTGGTGCTGCAACTGCAAGGTGGTTGGTGCCTGTCGTGGCGGCAATACCCGTACCCATGGGTGGACATCGGCGGTGAGGGATGCCATCAAGCTGAAGAAGGAGTCCTTTTATGGCCTTTGAGACTTCTGAGGCAGCAGACAGGTACCGACAGACCAAGTGGAGTGCAGCTGCGTCGGTTGCTGAGGCAAAAACCCGGACATGGGAGGAGTTTGGTGAGGCCATGGAGAACGACTTCCGGACGGCTTCAAAGACGTTCTAGACCACCATCTGGCATCTCAGGAGGGGGAAGCAGTGCACTGCCAATCATGGCAGGGACGGTGCGCTGCCAACCTCAACTCGGGATGTTGTGGATCACTGGAAGGAATACTTCAAAGACCTCCTCAATCCCACTGACACGCCTACCTCTGAGGAAGCAGGGCCTGGGGACAAGGGAATGGGCTCTCCCATCTCTGGGGCTAAGGAAGCCTAGGTGGTCAAAAAACCCCCCTGTGGCAGGGCCCCAGGGGTCAATGAGATCCGCCCAGAGTTCCTCAAGGCCCTGAATGTTGTGGGGCTGTTACGATTGACACGGCTCTGCAACATCGTGTGGACATCGGTGGCAGTGCCTTTGGATTTGCAGACCGGGAAGGTGGTCCCTCCGGGACCGGAGGGTGTGTTCCAACTACAGGGGAATTACACTCCTCAGCCTCCCTGGTAAGGTCTCATCGGGGGTACTGGAGAGGAGTGTCTGCCGGATAGTCAAACCTCGGATTCAGGAGGCGCAATGCAGTTTTCGTCCTGGTCATGGTACTGTGGACCAGCTCTACACCCTCGGCAGCGTCCTTGAGGGTGCATGGGAGTTCGCCCAACCAGTCCACATGTGTTTTGTGGACTTGGAGAAGGCGTTCAACCGTGTCCCTCGGGGAGTCCTGTGGGGGGTTCTCCGGGAGTATAGGGGTGTCGGACCCCCTGATACAGGCTGTCCGTTCCCTGTACGAGAGCTTAGTCCGCATTGCCGGCAGTAAGTCGGACTCGTTTCCAGTGAGGGTTGGACTCTGCCAGGGCTGCTCTTTGTCACAATTCTGTTCTGTTCTTTGTCACAATTCTGTTCATAGTTTTTATGGACAAAATTTCTAGGTGCAGCCAGAGCGTTGAGGGGGTCTGGTTTGGTGACCTCAGGATTGGGTCATTGCTTTTTGCAGATGATGTGGTCCTGTTGGCTTCATCAGGCTGTGACCTTCAACTCTTGCTGGATCAGTTTGCAGCCTGGTGTGAAGCAGCTGAGATGAGAATCAGCACCTCCAAATCCGAGTCCATGGTTCTCAGCCGGAAAAGGGTTGGGGAGAGATGCTGCCCCAAGTGGAGGAGTTCAAGTACCTCGGGGTCTTGTTTACCAGTGAGAGAAGGATGGAGCAGGAGATCAACAGGTGGATCGGTGCAGCGTCTGCAGTAATGCGGACTCTGCATAGATCCGTCGTGGTGAAGAGGGAGCTTAGCCGGAAAGGCAAAGTTCTCTGTTTACCCATCGTTCGTTCCTACCCTCACCTATGGTCATTAGCTTTGGGTAGTGACTGGAAGAACAAGATTGCGGGTACAAGTGGCCGAAATGAGCTTCCTCCGTAGAGTGGCTGAGCTCTCCCTTAGAGATAGGGTGAGAAGCTCGGTCATCCGGGAGGAGCTCCTCCTCCGCATTGAGAGGAGCCAGATGAGGTGGCTTGGGCATCTGATTAGGATGCCTCCCGGACGCCTCCCTGGTGAGGTGTTTAGGGGCAGACCAAGGACACGCTGGAGGGACTATCTCGTCTCGGGATCCCCTGGAAAGAGCTGGAAGAAGTAGCTGGGGTGAGGGAAGTCTGGGCTGCCCTGCTGAGGCTGCTGCCCCCGTGACCTGACCCCGGATAAGCGGTAGAAAATGGATGGATGGATGGATGGATAAAAATAATAATAATAATATCTGTATTTATCCTTTTAGGGATGTATTACTAAATCAATTAATATCCTTTAATCCTTTGTAATTATTTTTGGGAGAGCGAGAGAGTGACAGGTGAATGCAAACAAAGTTGAAAAATGCAGTGATGTCAATTTAGCAGTGCAATCACAATTTAAGGCTTGTGTCATACAGATGTGGTTCTCAGACAAATGAAGTGATCCTCTCCTTCCTCTTCCCAAAACTGTGCTATTTATTTACAATGTGTAAATAACTGACAGCCTACTTTTCAACGCACAGATTGGGTGTTGAAACAGAAGGGCAGCAATCAGTTCCTTAGATGTCCCAGAGTGTGGCTGTGATATACCTTCTACCACATGGCCAGTTTTAAATTGGCTGTTGTCTCCTTAAAAGAAAGTTGTGTATTGTTGTTGTGTGTTGTGAGATGTGACTTGCTGTTGCTTCTTGTTGCTGTTTTCTAATGCCATGAAAGTAGAGCACAAAGCATGAAATGGAAAGGACCTAGGACAAAATTACAAGTAAAAACTGTCAAATGGAAGCCTGTTTTGTCAAGGTTGGGTCCATTTTGTTTAATGTTGGTAGGTACATGTCCTACCAAAAAAAAGGTTGCAATAAAAATTCTTCTCCTGACAATCTAATGCACATCTAATTTAAAAAGTATATAAGTACATATTTTTTCCAGTAGTAATTTTCATATTAAATGCTTAGCCAAGTTCATAATTTACTAAGATCCATTTAATACTTGCATATTTATGGATAAATCAAGGGTCTATAGTTGGGCTGGTGATATGACCTAAAATCAGCATGGCAAGTAATTGAACCTTTTTCCTTGATTACCATTAGTAAACAATTATTTTATGGGGTATTTTTTTGTTTGTGTGACAGGCTATTAAATTCTGTACATTTTTAAGATTTACAATACACATTACAAATATTGCTGTGAATGTTGAAAAGGGGGTTTTGGAAAGTTAAGCAATTGGTATCGCCATGACTATGACTTAAACAAGGGGTAGAAGTTATATACATGCTCTCTCTCTCTCTCTTTCTCTATACTTTAAAGATGTGCTCTTAACTAAAATTGTTATCTAGTCATACTAAGTGCAGTGCCCAACCGTCTAGAAAAAAGTGCAATAGCAACTAAAATAAATTGAAGTCTGAGTGTGAGTGTGTGTCTCTTTCTTTTGAGCAGGTTGGCACTATATGAAAGCCCCTTCCTTTATTGTATACATCAAAGTTTAGTGAAAAGTGAATGCATTTTGTCAATTAAGTATACAAAAGAGGATATTGTGTTTGTGTGTCAGTCAGTTCTAGGTCTCCCTATATAGAGAACTTGCGTCAAGTCACCAAAGGAACCACACTTATATGATGTAATGACAGGCAATAGATAGCAACACATGTAGGCTCAGTGCTGTCTGTCCAACTGCTTTGCATTTAGTGACTCAATATCAAAGTGTCAGTTCTTTGGCTGAGAATAATTTCTCCCATTCTGGAACTTGGCAGGAAGAATTTCTCAAGCAATTCCTATATGAAAGAAGGATGTTGAAAAGCTGACGCTACACTGCATTGCTGGCTTTAAAAAGTGATGTGTTTTATTTTAGTGGATGAAGCCTAGGCCTCCCACTATAACCAGTCTTGGGGAAATATTCAAAATTATATCGATGGAAATAAAGTGCAGCCCTGAAGGGAATCAAAAGCTCGTTTGATGCACTGTGGCAACCCTTTATGAATCACATCCCTCTAAGTATTTCTGACATCATATAAAAAGGGTGTCACACCCTAGTCTGGTGTCCCCCTAGTGGATCTCAAAGAGGACAAGATTGCTAAAGACATTTTTTTCTTTTTCCTCCTTTTTAACTCCTCCTTTTTAACCGCTACTTTTTTCACACACTTTAACCCTGCGGCTTAAACAATGATGCGGCTAATTTATGGACAAATATAAACGAAAAAGTGTGTTACAAAGTAATTCTGAGGCTGTTAAATTCCGACACTGAAGAAGACAACTTTAGTGATTTTAGTTGTTAAATTTAGTGGGTGCGGTTTATATTCAGGTGCGGCTTATAGTCTGAAAAATAATGATGCAGCTAATTTATGGATGAATATAAACGAGAAAGTGTGTGACAATAATTCTGAGGCTGTTAAATTCCGACACTGAAGACAACTTTAGTGGTTTTAGTTGTTAAATTTAGTGGGTGCGGCTTATCGTCTGAAAAGTATGGTATCTACATTTTAATCTTATCCTAAAATCTCGTATCTATCTGTATTGACCTATGTACTGACTCTTTCACAGTGACCTTTATCTTTGACCTCTAAATTGTGGTCAGTGCATCCTTTAGTCCAAGTGTGGGTTTGTGCCAAATGTGACAAAAATCCCAGAAGGCACTCTTAAAATATAATGAAACTAAAGGTTGCAGTAGCATTTGACCTTTAACCTCCAAATCAAAATAATACATGCTTGTGTCCAAATCGATGCTTGTGCCAAATTGGACGAAATTTCTTTGAGTTTTTTCCCAAGATATTGTGATATAAGATAGGCCATGAAATGTAAGGCCACAATAATCTTCACCTTTGAAAACTAATCAGGTCACCCTTGTGTCCAAGTGGACATTTATACTAATTTTGAACAAATTCCCTTGAGGTGTTCTTGAGATATCACGTTCATAAGACATGAGATCCAACAGACTTTTGACCTCTAAATCTAGTCAGTTCATCCTTAAGTAGCCCATATGAAGAAATTTGAAGAAATTCCCATGTGGCATTCTTGAGATATCGCATTCAAACAATGTGAGGTCCCACTGACCTTTGATTCCCAAATCTAATCAGTTTATTGTTGAGTCCAAATGGACCTTTTTACCAAATTTGAAGAAACTCCCTCTAGGTGTTTTCATGATATCAAGTTAAAAAATGTGGCCCAGACAATGTGACATCGCAGTAATCTTGACCTTTGATCTTTGACCTCTAAAATCAGTTCATCCTTGAGCCACAGTGGACCTTAGTACCAAATTTGAACAAATTTCTACAGGGTTTCAAGGGTTACTGGGATATTGTGTTCACAAGCATGACATGATCATTAGGATACAGTGACCTTGACCTTTGACCAGAAAAATCAAACCAGTTGAACCTTGAGTCACAGTGAACACTTAAGCAAAATTTGAAGAAAATCCCTCAAAGCTTGCTTGAGATATTGTTTTCACAAGAATGCTGGCCGATATCGTATCATTTTGTTATACCTTTGTATTTTATGGTTTTATCCAAACAAATTTTCAAGCAACTCAAACTGTCAATGACTTTTTTATTAACACTGCAAAAATTTGTTTGATCAATTAACGGGCACACAAGATTATGACATAATGGTAAGGAAAAAAAAAAGTAAAACTAAAGCCCTAAAAGGTAAATTGTGATTGTTATTCTTTTTAACTAACATGGCTCAACTAGGGATGCACCGATGCCACTTTTTTCAAACCGATACGATACCGATACTTGGATCTGAGTACTCAGCAATACCGATACCAAGTACTTACACCATTACACATAAAGCTACCTTGAATTTTTTTTTATTTTTCCACAGATATCGATACCGATATCAATATCGGTGCATCCCTAGGCTCAGCTAATAATGTGATTGCCATTTAATGGTGATGTAAGAGTTAGGCTTAATTTTGTTAACAAGACACATGAGTGATAGGTATGGTACTGCATTTTAAAGAAATCTTTTCAGCTGCCTAGATTTTACATCCTTAATCTGGGGGAGAATAAAATGATTATGAAGACAGAAAACTATTAAGCTACTAGTTTCTATGCATAGAATATTTATAATCTAATAACATTAGTAAAATTAAAAAGATCAAAGGATCCTATTTCTTCCATCTGAAATTTTACTGTTGCAGTTAGCTAAAGCTAAAAGTATGAATTCTCTGCCTCTCCAGGCAGAGGGCAAGCTGACCGTTATCTATGGAAGGTAAGACACTGACTGGACATGATTGTCTCATACATCCCCACGTCAAAATATTTAAACTATTCCTTTGATGATGATACCGTAATAATTAGAGACCCAAATGAATGCACTGTGTGAATCTGTGTGTCTATTTTGAAAATGTTTGCTCCACTCCAAATTTCTCAAAATAAGAGCCAACAACTGAGTTAATCATCAGCTAGATTTAAAATTTGTGTTTGACAAGGTGTTTATTTAGGTTAGATGTGTTCCCCTGGCCAGAGAGATTTCTACTCTCTCTTTCTTTTTTTCTCTATGCTCCACAGTTGCACTCTAAGTTACCAAAATTTGGCACAGATTAAACTGCTGACTGTAGTTGGTGACTCTGTAGTTGGTGGTGGCATAAAGTGTATTGTATCGTATATCGTATTGTATCTAAAAGTGCCAAGTTTGGTATCCAACTCAAAGTGCTAGGTTTGGTACTCAACCCTAATTGTGTTCTTTGGATATTAATGTCCAATGCCTACAGATTTGATAAAACTGAGCAGAATGATATCATTGTCATTACTTTTTTTCCTCAGTTGTCACTGTACTAGGGTTTTGAAGATTTCTACAATTCTTTTACTCTTTTTTTATCAGCCACTCTTTTGTTATATACAGAACAGCCTGCTTCTATCTTAAATTCCTTCTCTCTGCTTTGCCTTCTTATCAATAACATGTAATGAGAAAAGGAATCGACAAATGCTGTGTTTTTGTGTGTGCAAGTGCTAGGCAGTTTGCCTGTCTGCATGATGTTGCATCATTCTGGCTAGGCTCAAATTCTCCTATGATGTAACTGGCAGTAATAACTCTACTCCTGGAGGGTGAGAGAAAATAAGAGAGGTTAGTTGAGGGGAAAAAAAAACAGAAACCAGTAAAAATAGAGAGCATAATCAGAATCAAAATCAGTGTTTGTATTTGCCAAGTATTAGTACATAGCCAAGTCTCTGACTTGGCTCTTCACTGCTCTCAACAGTGAAGAGAGCAGTGATGACACATGAACTAAACATAAGAAGAGACATCATGCTAACACAAAAAGAGACATAAGGCTGGTACTCACCTGTTCTTTTCTTATGTAGGTGTTTTTTTTCTATTTTTCATGAAGCAGGTGCCATCAGATAAATATGGCATCTGGTACAAAGAAGTGTAGCTGAAAGCACCAAAACCAAGTGGTTTCCTATTATTATTAAAGCATCTTCTTCTGGCTGTGTCCTCTGTCTTCCGGCCCCCACGCTGTCATTTTGCTTGGCAGCTTATCAGCATTCTCTTCTCACAATACACACTTCACTCATGCACACGAATAACAAAAGAAAATAATCCTTCTAAAATGTATCACTGTTAATATTACCCTTGAATATTGTTGAAACAGAGATGACAGAATGTTCATAACAGAGGACCCTGAGTATAATAAATAAATAGGCATAACAAGACAAGAAATGTTTATAAAAATGAAAGACTGATAATTATTAATAAAATAAGGTAAATATGTTAAGAAGCTGCGTGTTTGATATTTGCCATTATAATGGCAGGTGGTCTCCGCCAGAGGCCAATACAATTTGGGGGTCCTTGGCATAGCGAAGTTTGAGAACCCCTGTTTTACACCACTGACGTTGCTGAAACCACATCATACTATGCTTTTTTATTTTGCTTTTGGTTGAATAAAGTACTAATTATTTTCTCTTAGCCTGCGACTTTTGTCATGACTTAGCCAGGTCAAGACATCAATGATGACAAATACTTAAAAAATATGGGGAAAAAATGTATACTGTTAGGTGATAAAATCTCATGCATATTAACAAGAACATCAATAAGGCTAAACAAGCTAAGTCAATGTTGTTAAAAATCTAATAGTGCAGATAAATGAATTTGTGTACATGGAGTGGTTGACTATTGACAATTAAATGTCTGTATACATTTTGAGTACATTAAATATAGCTTGAAGGACTGATATTGACAGTGACAGTGCATGCTGGTATGTACAGATTTAAAGCTGCAAAACAGTAAAAACTATGATCTGTAAAAATAAAAATGGAAATAAGTGAATATTTGTTGCTAGAGGATAATTGAAACTTTTTGACCTCTTTGCCTGTTTACAAGAGTAATGGCCTCTTGAAAGAAATTGTTCATGTGTGTTTCTTTGGTTTCAGTAGCATCGAGAGGGGAGGGAGGTGGACGGGTTTATTTTAAGTATAAAACAAAGTCAGTAGAGATGGTGGGCCATGTCTGCATATCATCTGCATAGTTTGAGCATGTTTAGCTCCAGGTTGTTCTATTCCCACTAGAGGGCTCTGTTCAACATTTCCTTTGTGTACAGACTCTCAACTGTCCGAGATCAGTCTGATGACAGCTTTTTAACAGATTCCAGGAATGGTCATTTGTGTGTAGGGAGAAGAGCAGTAGGGAAAAGGACATATCCCTGAAGGGTGCCAGTGCTGATTGTCTTGCTTCTGCTGTCTTTCGCTGTCTCACCTGCTTATGGCTTTCTGTCATTAAGTATGTGGTCCACTGATAGATGGGGTGAGTTAGGAGCAGAGGACTTTCTGAATGCTGATGTTGAATGCTGACTGAAGTAAAAGAAAGACTTTTGCAGAATTCTCAGGGGAGTGTCACTGTTGCAGAATGTAGTGCAGTCCCATATTGACTAATTTATTCACCGATCTTTCAATCAGAATATCAGATGTGTGGCTGTTGCTCAGGAGGCAGAGGGGGTCATCTGCTTTTCAGAAGATTAGAGGTTTAATCCCAGTTTTATCTAGTCTGCATTGTCCTTTGGCAAGAAACTGAACTCCAAATTACTCCCTTCGGCCGTACCATCAGTGTAAGAATTTGTGAGTGACTAATGAGCGGACTGGCACTTTTTAGAGAAATCACCGGGTGTTAGTGTGTGGATGTGCGCATAAATTGGGGAATGCTGACTCATTTCGAGTATTTGAAAGACTAGAAAAGCACTACAAATATGCAGATTCTTTACTGTTTTAATTATCTCCATATTACTGATAATAAATGTACATCTTTTCTCTCCATCATATTTCTACCCACAAAATTCTTTTCCATACACGAGGTTGATTAGATCAAGGCGCAATAAACCAAAACATCAGCTAGTTCAGAATGTAGCAAAAATAATTTTTCATAAACAAGAAGCTTCTCACTAGGCCTTGTCGGCCTTCTTGGTATGTTTCAAAACTATTTTGTTTGTATGATGTCTGAAGGCAGCTGTGTTTCTACTTTTCTACCAGGGGTACATGACAAAGTCTGCTCATTTTGTTTTTGGTGTTATTCAATTCAATTCAATTTTATTTACATAGTGTCAAATCACAACAAAGTTGTCTCAAGGCCAAAAGCTAAGATAAATCTATATGTTAAACTATGTGTTAGCTATATGTAAGTGTTTTAATAATGATACTATCAATAATACTAATAACAATGCCGATAGTAATAATGCTAATAATAATAATAATAATAATTATGCTAATAATAATAATAATAATAATAATGCTAATAATAATAATAATAATAATAATAACAATAATAACGATGATAATAATAATAATAATAAAAATAACTATACTAATAATAATAATAATAATAATAATAATAATAATAATAATAATAATAATAATAATTATAACAACAATTGCTCTGAGCATTAAGCAGAGCCACAGCGGAAGGCACAGCTAAGATCAGCAATCCTGGTGCGACCTCAGTCCATGGATATCTGCAAGACGAGAAAGCACAAAGACTCCGTGGAAGGTGGCAAGTTAGTTAAAGACATGAATTGAGCATGAATGCAGAACATATAGGGAGAGAGATGAAAGAATGGAGCTCAGTGTGTCATGGAGTCCCCCCAGCAGCCTAAGCCCATTTAGCAGCATAACAAGGGGCTGGTCCAAGGTGAGCCTGAGCCAACCCTAACTATAAGCTTGATCAAAAAATTAAGGTTTTAAGCCTACTCTTAAATGTGGGGAGGGTGTCTGGAAAAAAAAGGAAAGAAAAGAAAATTGAAAGTAACAGGGAGGAGTAAGACAGGCAGTGCTGTGAGTATGAGGTGGAGTGGGGTGGCTGTGCTGTTTTAACACCCACGACAAGATAGATCACCAGGAATGTGGGAATCCTGTTTGAAAGAAATGGCCCAGTGGAGGACAGAAGTCAAAGTAGAATAAACAGTGAGTATTAGCAGAGTGTTGGGTTTAAAGAGTGACTCAGCACTTTCTGGCAGGTACCATTAGTGTCTTTATGATTTGTCCTGGCAGGAGCTGATGGATCAATGTCCGCATGCATGTAAGCATTCACCAAACATGCATGGGAACTTATCATCAAAGTGTACAAAGTTGTTGCTCTGGCTCAGTGGGTGAGGTGGGTCAAGCCTCCACCTCAGGCCACAGGAGCAACCAAGACACCACACCCAAGAGGCCGCCGAAGCCACCAGGAACACTGCAGGCCTAGGTGCCCGGGAGGGCAACAACAAGCACCACCAAATTGCAGGGGCAGCCAACAGAAGGACGGATTCTGAATGCCTCAGTATTAAGTAATTACAGGCCCATATAAAACTTACCTTTTTAGGAGAGATTATTTTAAAAAGCTGTTTTCTGGCAGCTTAATTCTTCCTTGCTGCAAAAACAATGTTTTTAATACTTTTCAGTCCGGATTCTGATCCGACCATATCACTGAGACTGTATTTGTGAAAATCTTAAACATCATTTGCCTTAACAGTGATGCATCATGAATTACAGTTTTGGTATCATCGGATCTCAGTGCTGCATTTGACACAGCTGATCATGAGATACTGCTCAACAGGCAGGATAAGTGGGAGGGACTCTCTGGGCCCTGTTGTACACTTTGCGCCGTGTGCCAGTGGCGCATTGGGCATGGAAAGTTAAAAATTAATTCAGGGGAGGTTCCTGGTCAACCTTTGCCGCCTTGTTCC